>NDXB01013151.1:31213-88024 GCA_002631895.1 Agapornis roseicollis | reverse complement strand
AGCCTGTCTTCGTATGGGAGATGCTCCAGTCCCCCGATCATCCTCATGGCCCTCCTCTGGACTCCCATTCTTTTTAAGTATCTAGATGCAGCTAATTTGTGAAATAAAGTGCCAGTAATAACCTGATATTGCTACTTATGCTTCATGATACATTCATCTACCAGTCAGTTTTCACTGATAACAAAAATACACACTGAGCTCTCATGGTGGTTGGGAAGAAGAGCGTGAACTTAGTGAACGTGAGTTTAAAAAAGAAAAAAGAATGTGAAAACTCACAGTTTAACTCACAATGGTTAAAATACTTGGATTTGAAGCTACTGATGCTGAAAAGTGATTTGCCACTGCAATAAGTGGCAAAACAGAAATTACACATCATGTTAGTGATAACATAGCTTAACATCACATATCAGAACATTAGGTGCCCTGGGCTCAGATTCTTCTTTTTATTTAATATTGTTTCCATGCTTGCAGAGCCAAAAAGCTTGTTGAAAACTGCTTTAATATAATTACCCAGATACAGACTCAGCCTGTACTATAAATCTCTGAAAACAGAAAGTAATAATGGGAACACTGGCAGAAACTGAACTATCTGCCATAACCAGTGGTGTAATTACTCTGTATATGTAGCAGAAATGCATTTATCTGACTTGCATGCTGCAGATCCACATAATGGCAATTAACATTTTGGGATACACATTTCACACCCCAGTATCACTTCCTTAGCTCTTTGCCCTCCACTGCTTTTCCCATCTTTCCTTTTTACCCCACAAAAGACAAAAACCACAACAAAACCCACACCACTAAACAAATAAACTCCACACAGCACTCAAGCCACAGATCTGTAGTCCATTTGCAAGGATGTATTTATTCATCAAAAAGCAGATCCAAACTCAATTTACATGACCAACTCAGAGCTCGGATAAACTAACTATCCAGATGTCAGACAAAGGATCCTTTGAGTAACAGTCCAAATTGGATTTAAAAGACTAAACAGAGATTTAATTATTGAAATGTGGACATGGATCTAACTGGCTGAAGATAAAGAAGAGAGCCAATGCTACAAGAAGTTGTTCACAGAAATTAAGCTCTCTGCACAAGTGTTATTTCTCCAGTGATGAATCCTGCAGTTGTGAGACACCTTTGCTTTTGTTCACCATGTGCTAGTTGCTTCCTCAAAGCACACATTAACTTCTCAGCGAAAGAAACCATCAGAAACACATACAGAAAGCCTGAACTAAAACCTGAATGCTATTTTAACTTGACTGCATGCTGAAACTCAGCAGGAAAGAGGCTGGTGTCCAGAGCTTATTCTACCCAGGAAAACTAAGCCCCTATGTTAAGGCATCTCTTTTGATACTGCATGAAACCTCTCTTTTTTTCCCCGTCTGCACTGACAGCACTTTATTCCTGTAGTGAAAGAAACTGATTTTTAATTACTTACATAGTTAGTTATAATAATTTTGCAACTTACCCTGTACCTTTATGACCACATATAAGTAACAAAAAGAGAAGATGGATATTTCATGCTTTACTGATGTGTGTAGTGAACACCTTGAATGCATTTATTTTACTGGACATAGAGTAAATTTTTATGGCACACTCCCAACTAGTTTCACAGAAACACAGCCAAGAACTTCAGCTAGCACCTAAGGGTAGCTCACTATCTTTACCTCTTTATTATAAAGCAAAGATAATCTTGATTCACTTCATAAATGAAAGTGACAGTTTAGAGGCAGTAAATATTCACATTTTAGACTGACTTACTTGACTTTTGAAGTAACTACATGAACTTAATTATTTTGCTGTATAACAACTTAGTATAAGAAAAGAAATTTTCTACAAATTAAGTCAACTAACAGCCTAGAGTTAAGCTGAATGTATCAAAATACTTGATTTTAAAGTGACGTAACAGCACTTTTCATCATGGAAATTCTGAAGTTTATCACACAGGTACTTGAATGTTACAGCCAGCGACATATTTACCTTCAAGATTTTACCATATCTGTTTTGTGCCACTGTATACTTACAACATGGTACTTTTCTTGCTTCAGTATAATAAAAGTATATGCACTAAGCAAAGTGGAAGATACTGATGTAGTAATTGAAAACTTCTGGCAAGTTTTCATAGGACTCAGAAAGAAAAACAAGTCTCCAAATCAAAAATATGCATTTGTTAACAAATATTACAGAAGTAATTTTACAAAACCTGTAATTATTTGAATATTATTTGAATTATCCCATTGGATCCTTCCATATCCAACTGAGTATACACACCCTCAAGTGTTTGGGATAAATTCTCCCAAAAACTCTCAACGGAGTGTTTAAAACTTACAAAAAAGAGGCATAGAAGAAAGACCAGGCTCCAAAGAAGATATCATTTGTGCCCTAAAAAAGGAAAGACCCAAATCATCAGTTCCTTTCTAAAACTCTGAGCAAGGTCCCCTCACCTCCTATTCTTCAAAGCCGATAATCAACAGATTAACAGGAATAAAATCACAGAATAGTTAGTGTTGGATGATACAGCACAAAGGAGCACACAGAACTTTTTGGGAAGAAGTAGTTGAACAAAGAAGCATTTAAAAATTAAGCTAAGGCAGGGAAAGAAAAGTGAAGGAACTAAAACATACACTGGAGATATTTTCTGCCCAAAAACTCATCATGACTATTGTTTCCTATCAGCACATTCACAGCAAAGCATTAACAGCACATCTGTTTCATTAAAATTAAATTATCAACTATAGGGATTATAAAACTTTATACTTCCATGGAAATAATCATTCTTTTTAAAATGCACTCAAGGTAACAGGAACTCATCATATCCACTACTTTCCTTTATACTGTAGGAAGCATACAGAGTAACTAACAGCTTGCTAGATTAACAGTCCTAACCAGAGCCAGCTTCAGTTTCACATACATACTCATCTCCAATAAACACGCACTTGTTTTGCTTATCTGAATAATGTAAGTTTGGTATTTATTTTACAAAAAAATAAGCAGTGCTGGGCCATAGGCAGCTCAAAATTACTTTGTATTTGATTCCCTAAGTTCTAATGAATGAACTTAGCTGCATGAACTGCATGAACTTAGCGTGAAGTTACATAGCAATTTTACCAGAGTCAGCAGACAGGTGGGAAAATTAATTCTGGTTTTACACCTCTGTGAAAAACCTTTTTGAAGACAATACAAGCACATTCAGAAGTCTGCACTCCAGATGTTACAAGTGCCATTTTATCAAGTAACCTCGGTGCTTTACCCCCAAGTCCCCCTCATTTTCAAAAGCCTTTTGAGGCATTTTTGCAAGCACTGCAAATTAACCACAGATAAACACTGCTGCAGTTACTGCCTCTTCACTTTTCCTCCTTGTTCGAAAGAAGACCTTGAACAAGGAACTGGCTCTCAGACTGGACTATGAGATCAATACTACAAGATTTGAACAGAAGAATTTTTAAGTATATTCATTTGAACATTAGCTGTACTGCAATTTCCCTTTGAGTAGTAAAATAAATGTGTTCTTAGACCATTTCTGTTTCAGAATAGTTTTGCCAATCCAGATTGTATGTGAGGCAATAAAAATGACATCACTAAACAACCATGCTTCCCCACCTGAAGTGATACTGCATTCTAGTCTACTATACACTGAACTGAATTTTGAAGAGGTGGAGATAAGACAGCTCTGATATGAATCAACCTCATCCCTAAAATGAAATAGGTGTGTGCAGCAGTAAGAAGAGGTCAGGAACTCTGTTGAGAGCAGGTGCCAACATGCCCCTCTATTCCACACCACTAACAAGAGCATTTTCTTTGACACTGACAACCTGTAATTGAGCTGACAGAGAAAGGAAGCCAGGTAAGACTAATGGCTCTATTTAACAGCAGTCTAGAGTAGCAGTTAAATCTTAAGTTGGGTACTCTTTCCAGACTAAAAATAAAGACAACTACTTGTATTTTAAACATGAAAATTAATCTTATTAAAAGGTTTTAACTAGTGCTGGTAAGAAACACAGTCAAACCCAGGGCAGGACAGCAAGTATATTCAGAGTATTTAAAGTAGCAAACGTTTCTCGTGATGAAAATATCTGTGAAAGAAATGAAACAGTAACTTGCTTTTCCAACTCTCATTCCAGGCCACCAGCCTAGGGCCTCACCAGAGACCACACAGGACATTGGCAGGGCATCCTCATCTTTGATGGAAAGGTTATTTCAGTCAAAACCATACAGATCTGCTATCCCAAAGAATGATGCCATCTGATTATGTCAGGTAACTACATTCCAAAGTTCATCAGCAGACATCAAGCTGCAGGGTCTGCAACAAAATATTTTATTCCTCTCCTCAAACTATATCCTATCTGTAGAACCATGAATATTTAATGATGTAGCTTTCAGAAGTGAATGTTTTATTTTCATTAATTTTCTATATTGTGGTTTCCAAATACCTTTTAGATCTGAATGCTCAGGTATTCCTGGAGTAAATAAATGCATCAAAAACAACTAAATGCACCAGTAGGTAATTTGTTTGAACCCCAAAACCTTCACATATTTTGATCCCTGAAAATTAATTCATGATTCTTTCATCTCCTGCACTTAACAGACAAGATTTTAGTAGCATTATTCACATAGACTAACACGTTGGTGCACAAATAACTTATGGTGCAGGAAGTACCCCTGCCATTAATGGATACACAATGTTACTACTGCCTTGATTACTACAAAATTTATACATGCTTAACTCCATATCCGCATGCTGTGAGCAATCACTTCTGAATAAAGATACCAGAGCCAGTAGGGACATCTCAATGTGCATAACTACAAGCACAGACAGTTTTTGAGGAATCTAACTTTTAAAAGGAGGAAGGGTATTGGAATGGCTCAAGAAATGACCCTATTTCACAAAAGCACATGCTTTGCAGACATATCCTAGAAGGACAACAGACAAATTTTGATAGCTTCTCTAACTAATGTGACATACATGCTCTATGTACACATGTCCGCATCTAAATAAAGGATGCACAGATAGATATTTCCAGGTCTAATTAAAATGCCCGTTCACAGAACACTGTGGTAACAAAGTATAGCACCAATATTGAAGTTACAGGTTGAAAGTTGCACATGCAGTGTACTGACAGCACAATTAGCCATGGGGGGAAATGACACTTCCTCACATAATCATCAATAGCCAGCACTGGAGCTCAGCAATTCCCAGGCAGTTTGTTTCCTTCCAGTTTTTATCTAAACAGAGAAACCTGCATCAAGGATTTGATATTAAAAAAGCCAACACACTTACCTGCATTAAATGTCAGTATGGTATTGCTCTGTGTTGAGAGCCAATTTTCTTCTGCAAGTATCACCTCTGCCTTGAACGGAACAAATAACTAGATAAAGTGTCAAATCTGTTTCAGCTGTCCAGGCGAGATATGGGGAAGGAATTAAAAAACTGTGCAATTACCCAGGAAGAGTCAATACTGTGTTATTTGACTTTATAGGCAGAAGGTAAACATAATTCAATCTGTAATTGAATTAATGCAGCATTTGGACAGCAAATTTGCACAGGATTTGCTGTCTCAGGAACCTCTATCCCACAATGTTAAACCCAGTCCGCCATGACTGTATGTTTAAACTGGTGAGCAGTCTCCCTACATGAACAGACAACTGTCCCATTCCTCATCCCACCAACTTCCATCACATTCTCTGGGCATGAGGCAAACACATAGGTATGCATACAACAAAAATAGCTCTTAAAGGAAGAAACATTATCCATGCTATTTACATAAAAGAGAGAAGAAACAAGCATTGACTAAACTAGGCTGAGTTAAGTAGCAGAAAGACTTGTTAACAGGACTGACATAGGATTGTTCGACTTGTTAATACAAAACTTAAAAAAGAAACAGTAAGAAAAGTCTGAGGGACAAAGAACACTGACACTCCCAAGTACATGCAATGAACTGGGAAATGAATGAGAAGTAGGTGAGAATACATTAAAAATCATAGCTACTTCATATCTGTAGCATCTGACTTCTGACACTAGTTTTCACTTACATAAAAATGTGACTAGACAACAAGGGCAGCTTTTCACTTTAAGTAGATTTCTCCACTAAATGCCCTCTGACAGACCTGAGATAGAGTCCTCATGAAGACATACCCATTGCTTCTTTCTGTCTGCTGCTCTACCATAGCTAACATGGAGCATGAGCTGACATCTCAAATCATGTTAACAGCCTCCTGTGAGTGGTGAGGGCTCCTATGGGTTCGCCCTTATCAAGACTCCTCAAAAGCAAGCTCACTGCAAACTGGAGCTGTGCAAGAGGAGGACAACTCCAGAAGAAAGGATTTACACAGTAAAGAACAGACTACCAGCATGCCATGCAGAATCCTACCTTGAAGGAGAATCAACAGCACTTAAATTCACCTTCATCCCACACTAAGCTTTACTCTGCTCTCATATATATTCACTTTATGATAGCAACTTCACAGAACTCCTATCAATTAGCCTTTTCCTGAATAACTGAATTCAGGTAGACACATCATCTACCATGAAATCTGGTCATTTTTAGCGCAATAGAATTACTGATAGGCTTTTCATTTAAGAAAATCAAAAGTCACTTGTACTATGTTTGCAACTCAGGGCTGACAACAAAGGCTGTTAAACAGTGATGCTAAGTTACTGTTACAATGCAAAATAAAAGTTACAGTTTTAAAAAAATCACACCAGTTCTATCTGAGTGCTGCTTTTGAATCAGCGGGGAGTTCGCTTTGTAAGAACAATTTGTATAGATTTCAGGCAATCTTAGTTTTGATCAGGATTTAAGGAGTCTCTCTGGGAATCTCCCATCTTTTCCCAGTCTTCATTCTTCTAGGAGAAGCAATTATGTACAAAGAAACAACCTACAATTAATTAACCACCTTCTAAAAAATGCACTCTGTAGCCATCAGGAAGCATTCAGCTATTTCTGAAGTGGATATTATTCTCAATTAACAAAAGGAAAGGTATTCGTTAAGCATTGCTCTAGCCCACCTTCAGGTTGCAGGTTATCATCTTTCTGCAGGGCCTCAATTCCTTGAGAATGCTTTACAGCCTCTTGGCTAACCAAGGATCATCACTTTAGCATCTAATTATCATTGTAAGAAGCCACTGTAAACATCAGCAAACTCCAACAGAGCTTCTAAAGTGCAATATGCAACACAGCACTGTCAGTTTATATTAAGGTTAACTGGTCTTCCAGGAACTCATAGTATTTGCCAAGATAAAATGCAACTGTAGCCCAAAAAGGCATTCAGAACAACATGCGAAGTTTGCCCATTGAGATTAAGAAACTGCATTGGTCTGTAGTCAGGGATTACGTATCTCTAAGGCTGAAGAAGTCTCAAAGATAGACAGATGTAGCACTGATATTTTAGAATTGATAACTCAAGAATGTTCAAAGTCAGAATAAAATACTTCATTCTGGTGGAAATTTGAAATACTTTGCTTTACACTGGTTTAAGGTGTCAGTTTAATTTATTTTAACAGGAGTTGGTAAACTTATACAATGAACCAAGCCTATATAATAAACCTAACCTTATAAACCAAAGCAAGGGTCACATGCACGAGGAAAAAACAAAATGGTAATGGAAATAAAGAGAGCTTTATGGTCTGATGTCATCTAACCTGCCGCTTTGATCAATTGGCTCAAATTCTTCTAGGACCTGTAAACAGTTAGAAAACCTCAGTCCCAGGCCTGTATCTGGAAAATAAGTTAACCTTGGTTCCAGAGATTCACTACCTACCCTTATGAAACTAAGGCAGCAAGAAAGCAGAATCTGCTGTCTCACATACTGAAAAGAGCCAGAAACTAGGGCTGCAAAACCAGCACTGTTCAGGGATTTTTAATGTACTGCACAACAAACTGCTCATATTGAAACCACTGTGAAATAACAGCACAGCAACAGAACCCCTGCCTGCTTCTCTATTGACTTTTTTCTTCCCAGATAATAATCACTGTGTATATAAGCACTGTGTCATAATGCATATGGGTCATAATCAGTAAGAAAATCCTTGTAAAGCACATGGTAAGTCCATCTCTCTCCTGTTTAGGTTCATTCCTGCTCCCATATAAAGACTGATAAAACTCACTTTTCATTCGACCAACTCAGAATCAAAACACAAGTGTGACCCAAACATTGAGCTTCTCTACAAGCGACAGCACTTTACTCCTAAAGCCTTCCAGAATTAAGTGAGGATTGAACACTACTAATGTCAAATGCGGACGTTAAGTCTTCAGTGACACCAGCCTCTTGGTCTTAATTGGCACAAAGGCATCATTTAAGGAAGACCCTAACTGTGATTTTTCAAAAGAGGTGCTTACTGAAATGCACAATTTTCACTCTTCCACAGCACAGTTAGGTGCATGCAGGTTTTAATACACTCCCTTTAAAATACACATTAGAATCTCTCCACACAGGACCCTATTTTGACATACCTGGTGTCACCGTTAACCATTCACTGCAACAGGCACATAGACCTTTACCCATGGGGATGCAGAAAGGCAGAAATCTAAAGTATTTCTTTGTACCACAAAACCCCTCACTAAAGAGGTGAAAGGGTTCAACAGTTCAAGAGTCATCTGGGCTTTAAGGGTAATTAACCTAAGATCAGGCAACTCCACATGGAGGTCACTGCTTCTTCCAGATCCTCTGAGATCTCACAGGTATCATATTTGTGACAAAAGGAATATGAAAACCAGGATCATTCATTAAGATGCATCTGCAACACACTGGAAACAAACGTTCACTTTTACCCCAAGAACTCTCTTTAAAGCCCTTTATGTTCTGTTTCTTGAATAACAACACAGAAGCACAAAGCCTGAGATAGTTTAACATCCTTGTCCAGCACTCCGGGAAAGCTGAGGAGATGACAGATTGAAGAGAATTATGACTTGTAAATCTCTCCAGTTTGCTAAAGAAGTGCCAAGCTGCACTGCATGACAACAGTGGGTACATTTAATGCTATGTGAGGGCTGTGGTGGCAGAAGCACCCTTTTGCCACAAGTGTGAAGGAACATTAAAACAGCATGCCAGAGAAATGCTGTTGCTGACAGCATTCTAAAGGAGGTCACCCGTGGCACCCTAAGGTAATTGCCACACGTCTCCTCATTAGTGTTAATGAGACCGTTCACTGCAGCAGTCATTAACTCCTCGGGCAATCCTGTGCTTGCTGAATGATGCTTTCACATTACTCCAGCTATGGCTTTACCAAGTCCAGACCAGATAACCATCAGGACATGAAACTACTGACCCTCCACAGCAGCTATGGATATTGTAGACGTTGCTATTTAATATGTGAAAGATAACAAATGCCAGCAATAACAGTAAGACAGAAAAAACAGATAAGATAATGTCAACAAAGTGCAGCTTAAAAACAAAGGCAGTGAAATAGGCAGTATCAGATGTGTTCACCCCGGATTTTGAAGGACTTCGCACACAACCGTCAAGGCTCCAGAACACACACACATTTCTTTTGTGACAGAAGGGGAACAGCCGCGGTCCCAGCCCGAGGAACAAGTAACTCCGGGGCATTACCTCTGGTAACGCAGTCAGGGAGCTGCTTTACTCCAGCCCCTTCAACCCCGACGCGGAGGGGAACATTCCAAAACACAGCGACCCGACGTGGGCCGCCCGTAATGGGCGGGCGGGCCCTTCCCTTCAGCGGGACGGACCAACCCGGCCGCAGCCGCCGCCTGAAGCGGGGCAGACGCGGAACCCCCGCCCCGCCGCCGCAGCCTCCCGGGGCGGGAATGCCCGCAGGCTGCGGGAAGGGCCCGCCGGCGGTCCCCGCGGTTCGCTCCCCTTCCACACGCGGAGGAGTTCCTGACAGGCCGCGGCCCCGTGGCTCGGGGTCCGGCTCCCCTCAGGCGGCGCTGCCCCAGGTCCTACCGCCTCCCGCAGAGCCAGGGCCTCAGGAAACAGGGGCGCCTGCTGGTGAGGGCAGCTCCGATGGAGCTCAGTGCATAGAGACAGAAACCGTTTAATCCCAAATAATCATTGGTCTCCGTGATAATGAACATTTATTTCAGCTTCTCGGGATTTCCCCTTCTTGCTAAAGTGTCCCGTTCTATGAAACAGGGAACAGCATAAGGTGACATTTAAAAAACTTTCACAACCTTTTTAAAAAGTCTTGTGAAGTTCTTAATTATGGCCCAGAGAGCTTTACTGAAGAAGCTGTTGTAGATCAAGATAAACAGGCATTCCTCTCATGCATGGAAGCATACATGGAATACTGCTGCGTATTTACCATGGAAGTTACCCGTTTCACACAGGAACTGTTTTGTTGATTTACAATTTTTGAGATTTTTAGTGTTTCTGTATCATACCACATTGAAATCCTAGCCCATTTGTCATAATACTGTCCTGGATAGTAGGAATGAGCTACAGCAAATCAGTTTTATTAGAACATTATAAAAATACCCTCAAGTAGCTTTCATATGTTCCCATAAGGATGTGCTTTTAATTTTGAACATACTGTGATACTTTATACCACGACTAAAGAGGGGAGGAAGGGGGGATTCAGTGTTTGGGAAGTGTGAATAGATCTGTTTCTTCAAAGGGTAATCAATTATCCTAATGTGTCAGAATACTAGAACCCAAGACCGTCACTAATCAAAGGCTGAATATTCAAATCCCGAACTTCCACCACATAATGAAGAAACTCTGTATTTGAAATACAAAAAAGAAAATGAAAAAAATTAGGGTTTTTAAACACCACGTTGGCTATAAACTTTGGTTAGTTTGAAATGCTAATGAAGTGTATGAGAGCAGCATTATAAGCACACTTGAAAATGAGCACTAAAGTGACCCAGAGGACAGTACATGGTGTAAGTGGCAAAGTAATTGCAACAAAAGGCAAATAATATTGACCTTTTGCCATTATTAATTTTTAAAATGTCTTCTTAGCATTTAAAAGAATCAAATATTCTGATTCCTGAATGAATTTTGCACAGTTCAATTTAGGAAACAAGATACATTTGTTAATACATAAAATTGTTCATTTCGTGTTAAGAAATACCATGGTGATGGCATAAATGTAAAGCCAAACACTGCATATCCAAATCAGATTAGTGCACAATACGTGTGTGATTACAGAATTCAAAAGGTTACAGTTCTATATTAAAGTCAATCACTTTTAAGATGTATTTTAGTTGCCACTCATGACATGATAATGTATTTCAAATAGAACTCAGCTTTGTTAGCAGAGCCTTGTCTAGCCTGGAGATTCATTCAAAGAGCTAACTCACAGCTAATAGCTATTAAAATTCCCTTTCAGTAGCAGCTGTAGAAAATTATCCTCTCAAAAATTAGTTTCACAATGTTATGAAATCCACACCAAATCAGCAGTCCTCCAGGCTGATTTATTACATGGCTCAGAACCAGCAGAAACCCTGTGATCCCTTGTCCCAAAACCTGGCACTGGGGGATCTCCCACTGTAGCATGTATTATGGTACCAATGGGTAAGTTACACACAGAGAACAATCTGAAGGCACTATGTACATATCTGTGTGTATGTATGCATGCCTGCACTTCATGTGAGCATCTCACTGCTTAAAGGAAATAGCCAGGTAATCTTAGGACAACAGAGAACAGAAATGAAACCAATAAAAATTGGTTTATAACTTTTTTCATTTCTAATATTTTATAAATGAAACCCTTCCCCTGTTATCAAGGATGCATGCCAGTTTATTTGCCATGTGTTTGCTGGAGTAAATTAGCGTTCTTTGTTCTTCAGCACAGATTTGCAGAATAGTGAGAAGCAGAAGAGGCTTACCTACAGGAAAGTCTTGCTACACAGCTGGGCCTTTTTGCCTGTCATTGAATCATATGACACCATTCATTGACAAAAATAAAAGTTTATAAAAATATTATAAAAGCCAACCATGTATACCTGTGTTAGGAAACAGAAGTCTTCAAATATAATGAATAAATATATGCAAAGAATAATTAGGCATAACAGCGTAAGAGTAATTATCAAAAAGAATACAGTTAGCTCATCAGAAAGGTTATAAAGGCTCTTTGTAATTAACAGCATAATCCATATGCTTTGTTAAGAACAGTTATTTTTGAGAATAAAAAGAGAACTGTGTATTGTGTGCATAGGCAAAATGTATTTGGCCCTTCATTAACCTTAGCTTAGCAGAGACACAAAAGATTTGGGGGTGAGGAGGATGAGTAACAAAACCTTGAAAAAACAATTTGTTGCACTGATAATGAATACAAATAATAGCCTTGCCGTCACCATAACAATTTTCTTCAGAGACAATAATAACCTGTTTAATTTCTCAGTTCTAGAAAATGTTCTTGTTGTAATCTCTACATATCATAAAAACCCCACAATTGTAAGTTTAGCACAGTATTATGTTGCCACATTAAAGACACAACTGTTGCTGATTTTGCATAATAAATCTATAAGTTTCTCCATTACTCACGTAAACAGAAAAGATATTAGGAGACCAGATCATCCCCAGTAGCAGGTGCTTTTTGTCCAAGTCATTAAAAGCTATAGAAAGCCTTCTGAAATCAACTTTGATGTTATTACTGATCAACTTGTCATGATCTGTATTTACATGATCATCACCAAAAATCAAGTTTATGCATAAGACTAATGTAAGAGATAAGAACCTGAGATCTGCTTCCAATCAAAGTAACATTACTGCAAATGATGTTGCAATATTTTAATGTATCATTCTTAGGAGAGCTCAGTATTTATTTCGCAGCACTGGGAACTACTTTTGGCAACATTTCTTCAAAGTGTTTTAACAAAATCAGAGATATGTCAAGAAAGCAGGAAAAAAGCCTCGGAGGAAACGCTGGAGTTTTACAAATCTCTGGCAGTTTAAGTTTTTGCACATTTTAGCTGAGGAAGGAAATAATTCGCATTCCTACAGCTTTCATCTGTGCTTTCCAGCATGGCCATATATACTCACAGTCAGTAAATCCCACTGGAAGAAGCTGTGTGCAATTTTTCCACAATAAGCCTGTCTTATGCTTATGACTTGTAAATGAACAACAACACATTTCTACTGGCATCTATTTTATTATTACTATTAAGAGCAGAGCAGGTAGAGCTGTCTTTTTATATTTAAGGTTTTAAATACTTCTGTTATAACATACTATTTTTTCATTGGAGTATAACTTACTGAATGTCTAAGAGATGGGGGCAGAGATGTAAATCCTGTGGGGACTTAGGAACTCAGTGAATTTACAGGAATCACTCTTAATTTTCGACTGCATACTCCAACCTCATTCTCTGTCATATCTCAACTTGAAGAGATAAGTTCTGTTTACTGCCAATTTTTGTGCTGCCAAACAAATTCTAATTTACTACAAAATCATATGAAAAAGCAGTTGGCTTTTTCACAGAGTGTGTGTCAAGCTGAAATGAGAAAATAAACAATAGTCAATGAACATTTGAGTGAGCAAATGAAGTCTTTTGATTTAGCAACTACCTTGTGATTACACTAATCTCAACTTGCAGTGCTTCACTTGCACACAATCCGTGTGTATTTCTACATAACATCAATAAAAGGCAGTCTTTCACATAGCTTGCCAAACCCAATGAATTACTAGTGTTAGTTCCATAGTGGGGAGAATCTGTGCTTTGTTGCTTGAATGGATTAATCTTCCAGCTATCACAGATGTCCTTCAAAATCCAGGATTGTGTAATATAATCCAGTGTATTCAATAGTGATATGTTTTATAAAATGCTGGCTTCAGCAGAGGGGTTCAAGTCAGATTTTGAAGAGACAGGCAATCCACCAGTCTATATTCTTATTATTTGACTTGATTTTGTACAAATTCCCCATTCAAGCTGTCTTTAAATACAACGTAAACCGTAATGTCAAAACCATGAATGCATGTCAGACTATGAAATATCAGCACCTCTAAGTGTTCCTATTATGCTTGTATGCTTGGGGAGATAGTTTTGTTCTGCTGACCATGCAAATATTGTAAAGAAATTTGGAAATGAGGGAGACTGACTGCAATGAGAAATTGCCTATTAAAATTTCAGCCTCTCTCTGACACTGCTCCATTTTACCAATGGGTAGGAATGATTGTGCCACTTCAAGTCAGCCATGGTTTAGCTTTGCCAATTTAGGTGGCCATAAGATACATATATTCCAAGTTGTCAGTGAGCAAACGTTAAAACCACTGTGAAACAATTTAGTGAACTGTTTAATGAATATGCAAGTGTCAGCCAGGAAGAAAACTCATATTTTCATTTAAATAAAAGAATAAATTACTGAAAAATAGGGACAGGAGTCAGTCACCTGTAAACTCACTTACAAAGGAGAGAAGAGATGAAGATTTTCTGTTTGCTACCTCATTATAGGACATAATGTCCACAGAACCGTTATCTACAAGATGAGACAAACATATCAGCTAGCTGTGCATGGGAAACACTACAGCTCTTTCTGTGTTCACAGAGAACATTTTGCAGGTTTAGAGATCTCCCAAGAGTGAAGCTGTAAGACATGCACGCTAGGGAGTGGGGAGGCTGAGGTCTCAACAAAGGCATGCCTTAAACCAATCCTCCAGGACTGTTTCAGGCTTGGCTGCATTTCTGTCAAGAAAGAGGTTTCTAAGGAGAGTTTGAATGTCCTTAAACCACAGCACAAGTGAAAAGCCATGCTGAACTTAATTACACTGGTCTAGCACAAACTACAGACCTATGCACACCCACAAATGCCATCTCAGAAGCCAGTGCACTGAAGCCTGGGCTGCTGTTAGCTACCTCAATTAAACCCTTCACTGGCTTATTTGCTGTATGGATTCTTCCTCTATCTGTCTGAGGCCTGAGGTGACTTTGGGGCTGTTGAGAGATGTAGGACCAGTGAGTTTACCCACTCCAACCCTCTGAGAAATAAGAGAACACAAGATGTGTAACTGGTTCCTTTTCACATCATGTGGTCTTCAGTCAGCCAGCATTTCCTCACGAAAAAAAAGAAAGTAGGACTGCAGGCAGAGTTAGACTCTGCCTGCATGGAGTGACACAACAGGCAGAGTGCTCATGTTGACATGTTTCACAAGGGAACTTGAAACAGATCCTGTCATGGGGAGTCATTTACTGACCTTGATGTCAATACGTGACACAATCATACATGAAGCCAAATCTGAAAATAGCCAAGTAGTATTATTGCAGTCTTTCAGTACTTAAGGAGGGCCTGTAAGAAGGATGGGGAACGATTTTTATCAGGGCCTGTTGCAATAGGATGAGGGGTGCTGATTTTAAAGTAAAAAAGGGGAGAATCAGGCTGGATGTGGAGAAAAAAAAATCCTTACAATGAGAGTGGTAAAGAACTGGCACAGGTTGCCCAGAGAGGTGTTGGATGCACCACCCCTGGAGACATTCAAGGTGAGGCTGGATGTGGTTCTGGGCAACCTGATCGAGTTGAAGATGTCCCTGATCATTGCAGGGGTTTAGACTGGATGACTTTTGAAGGTCCCTTCCAATGCAAACTATTTCGTGATTCTATGAATATGGTTCAGATACGAACAATCAGATATAAATTGAAGATAAGTTTCCAAGCAGCTTGTAAACTAGATTATCTGAGTGGAAAGTAAAGTCTGTGTGATAACTATCACTGGATTATGATAAAATGGCCTAAATCCTGAGAATCTAGGATATATTTCACCTGTTAATTGCTTTTCTCACTGTTCATATCTCATTGGAGTAAACTGGATGTTAATATAGATGGATAGCACTTAGGTGACTATGTAACACTTCACAACTTTTCCATTCACCTTGGAAACAACTGAGTTCTTTAATTCAACAGGCATATTTTCTTCTTTCTCTCATTTCTTGTCCTACACTTATTTTTGACCTCACATATAAATAGTCAAGGGTAAATATGACAACATGAATTTTAGAGCAGCCTGAATGAGGCTAATAGTGTAGTTGGCATTAGATAGTCTTCAACTGCTGAGGAAGAGATGGATTATTGCCATGAAAAAACCAAACTCCCAACACAACTTTCCACTACTAATGTAATAAGCAGGAATTTAGCTTGTCATACTCATATTGGTTATATTCCCCATTTCTATAGTAGTAAGCCCAGCTTTCAAGGAAAAAGCAAACCCAGCTGAAATTTATTAGCTGTCTTTTGTACAACTAAGAAAACAGAACTACTCATTAAAGCTGAAGCATATAACTTTGAACTGCCTGTGTCATGAAATAATACTGGCAATCAGAATCCACAAATAAGTTATTGAACAAACGTTCCTTCAAATTATGAAAATATATTGTTTGTATGGGATGGAAGTCATGGAAAGAACAATAGATAGCATAATTAGAAACAACAGTGGAACAGAACAGAATGGCCTACAGGCAAATCTGTAGTACACACCAGAGAAGCATTTGGATTATGAAGCAATAACACCAGTGCTGCTGGATTTCTGCAGCACAATTGCCCATTTGCAAGAAATGAGATTAGGAATATTAATTTGCTCAAGTGGATAGTTAATAAAATACCTGATGCCTCCAGTGAAATATTCCTGGTCTTTTCTTCACAGAGTTAACAGAATCTGGTAATCTCTGTTTTCTTCTGGTGAGGAGAATCATTCAGATAATAAACATTAACTTGCAATTCAGCTGAAATAAGTAAGGTAACAAAACATATTTTGAAGAGCTTGTAAATGACTCAGTGTTTAGTATGAATATTAAAACCATCCTACATGATTTTAACAGCTTGGACCAGTACAGGTAGCTACGTGCAACAGAGAGCACCCATGTTCAGTGCTGCACGGTGAAGTATCACATTCAAATTAAGTTTATTTGTAGAGGATTGGATTCCAGTTATAAAATCTCATCTGAAGCTTGGCTTGTGAAGCCTTATAACAGAGGTGCAATGTTGTAATAGTTCTAAAAACACCTCCTGTGAGATGTGCCAGATTTTAAACACAATGGAGGGGAATTACTGGACTGCAATGCCTCCCAAAAGTTTGTACTTCAGTTATTGCAAAATACAGTTTAAATATCCACAGTTATTTTTCAAGTGAAATCCACTCCTGGATCATTCCCAATACATCAAGCTAAACCCACAAAGAAAGATGAGGATGTAAGGAATATCTTAACTCTTAACTAAACATATAACATTACCAATTTGTGGCAAACTTTTGAAAAGAGCACAGGTGTCCATGGTGGAGAGATAAGCAGTCCAAGTGTATTGATGAATCAGGATCCATCACACCCTCCTTTCAGACCTGAAAAGAATTTTCCATGATTTTTTTTCTCTATTTTTTTCCTATTTGTTTCCTCTTTCAATGGAGAGAGCAGAAAAGCTCGGAATTAATCATTTCTTTCCTACTGTGTAGAGTGCTAAGTTAGGAACTACACAGCATCCTGAGGAGCAGAGGAACAGAATTTGATGATGATTCCTAGAAAAAAGTTTAATGAGGAAGCGAGCACAGAAACCAGGCTGCTGCTCAAGCTGTGAATTAAATTCTAGACTTTATTTTTATATAATTTCATTTATTATCATTTTATATCATCTGTAGCAATGGTTATCCACAACCAGGTACTGACTTCAACTTCTAATCTCATCACAGCAGGAGAAAATAATCACAAACTATCCCTTTCTTTTTTTATTCAGCACCATGGAAAACAAGTCATTCGATTTCTTCAGTGAAGCTAACAAAATAGAGATTCCTTCTTTCTCAGGCAGTACAGGTGAGCAGAAAGGGACCAACGATAGAGAAGGCGCCCTCAGCAAAACAGGGGTAGAGAAATTCTATTCCCAGTTGCTGACGAACTACACAAAATCTGTCATTTCATTCCAAAACCCACCAAAGTATTTTTCAGTTATTTGAAAGCTGTTTAAAAAGAAAAAAGGTTAAATGGACAAAGCATATGGAATGATACAAAAATCATGCTGATTTTTAAATAAGGTTCCATTAATCTCAAAGGTCTGTGAACAACTGGGATTTATTCCATTTTGTGGGGGGTTTTTTTTCCAGATTTTTTCCCCCTAAACTGACCTTTTGCAAGGAATCAAATGTGAGATGATGTTCCCAATGACACTTGGTTGTTCTCAGAGCTTTCAGCACAGTGCAGGCTTAAAGCACAAATGGGTTTCCACATTGCTAGATAGTCTAACAATTTCCCTTCTGCATATCTTACCCTCTTGAGTTCTGGGGGCAGTCCAGGCTGAACTTCCCAACAGGCACAGGCCACAAAGCAACTGACTCAACTCATTAAATTCCATAAGATCTTAGCATTAGCTGATGTTGGTCTGAACAAGAAGCTACCTGTGAAAGCAAGTAGCCTCACTAAACATATTTCTTAGATTCTGCAGCCTACCAAGCACCTCTGGGGACCAGATCCTTCACAAGCGATGTGACCACATATTACAGTGGATAACAAACACTCAATACAGGCAATTATGTCTGCTCTGCTTTCAGAGGTTAACAACAGGTTCTCTAGCAGTGCTTTCCCAGGTTATTAATATGAACAAGATAAATATGATTATATCTCTCCTTTCATGCCGATCTCCCTGATTCATCTGTTTTGTTGAATACAGCATTTCACCGCAGAGAAAAGTAATATTAAAAGTGTCACAGGCATGCTAAAGATAATTTCTCAGCACAGAATAGATGGGTAGGTGGGTTAATTTGCCTAGTCAAGATCTGAACTGCTTTTCGTCTCAAGTGCAGAGCTACTTAATTTGAAGTGCATGTTTCCTTCCCTTCTAGTGTGGGTTTCACCAGAAGGATTGTGTCACAGTGGCATTGATAATAAAGGCAGGCATAAAGTTTTGTGCATCTTTAGCTCTGCTTCCAAATTCAGTTACTTAAAGAGAATGTGGAAAACCTGAGCATGTCCCAGTGTGACATTGGCTGAGCACTATCAGGGCTTTTAGAGCAACAAGTTCCAGCCTTCTGAGAGAGGCAGCTCAGCTAAGCTCATACATTCTACTTTGTACATGTATAATGATTCCCACTGGTGCTCAGCAAGCAGCCAGATGAAACACAGCATTTATTTTGCTGTTTTCCAATACATACACTCACTGCGAACTTCATGGTGCATTTCAGACATATACCAACCAGGAAAATGACACAGGTGCGTTAAATCCCTACATTACCACAACTGCATGATGTGTTTGCTTGAACTCCAATAAACCAAAGCAAGCAACTTAAAGCATGTCCAACTACAATTCCTGGCAAAAATATCTGGGGTAGAGGGATATAATGCTGTTAATTCAGTTGAAAGACAAGGACAAAACATGATTGTGTGTGGCTGGAAAATGAGAATCACAAAGACTTTTGTTTCTGGCTTTGTTTGAGAAAAAGAGGTTAAAAAGATATATTTGCTCTATTAGATTGCCAAGGTAATTTCCTTTGTCCAAACCCATGCTAGAAATTTATGCAAAAATTTAAGAGTTACCAATTATAAACTCCAGAGTACATTGAAGACAATTAAATGAGTGATGCTTCAGTAGGTTTAACAGGTGGAGTGGACATTCTGAATCATCTGGCTGATTAACAATGCATCTGAAAACAAACAAACCTCAGTTCTAAATACTCAGTGAGCTACAATCAAATTGATTGCCTGGTTTATGGTGGAGGAGACAGGCTAAACTAACAGCAGCATGGTTAGCAAATACAGTTGTGGATTTGTTTTTTTTTTCCCTTCAACTTCCTACAGTTCCTTTAATCTGGTGTGAGCCAGCTGTAATATTGTAGAACTTTGACCAAGAAACCCCAACATGGAGTTACATGCAATAATGGCATGAAAGACTTGTGCAGAAGGGATAAATACATAGTGCCAAGACAAGATGGCAAAAGTTGCAGAGACATATTATGCATCTAAGCAAGCGGAAAACCATTTAGGTAGGCTTAACCATCTCAGAAAGTAACTATTGTTTCAGAATAACTCCATATTTACTATTATGCTTGCAAATAAGTCACAAAGCTTATGGCAGACTTCAAACCCTTACATTTTCCTAAGGGCATGGCACACTGCCACGTTCAAATCCATCTGTCTAAACATGGTTTCTACATGTAAAACACCCAAACATGTATAAGGTTGGTGACAAAGTGCTTTGAAAATGTCATCCTTGGTGGATCCTGTAGCGAATATTAACATTGATTGTCTTTATAGTTATTTAATAGTTACAAATTTTTTATACATCATTAAACAAAATTCTTGCCAGAAGCCAAAGAAAAATGGTTTTCTGAATAAATTAAAGAGAAACTAAGGCTATATCTCTGTAGTATCCACTTGACACTCAGACCTGAGATGAAGCAATTGTCTGAAGTATTCCCTGCAAGTTGCGAGCACTCACTTCACTAGGAATCTCTCCTTTGGCTAGCTACATATCCTAGCATTACCTATAGACAAGCCTGTCCCAGGAGAGGCTCAGTGCCACCTTTGCAGACCTCAGCAGCAATGTGATGCCAGTAGAAGACACTGCAAGCTATACAACAGATTTTGATGGGCAGCAAGACTGTGGTTTACCCAATCTACTCACAAAGGGGATTAACAGAAAGGAAAGCACACACTTGAACACCTGGTTTACAAGTACCAAACCTAAGCTATCATGTGTGTCTGTGTGTCAGCATCTAAACTATGTGGATATGCAGCAAGCTTGGGTAAAGGCACACGCTCTCTTTAGAGATAGGGGACTTATTAAATGCACTTGATCATCCAGCTTTAAAGTACTATTTCAAACAACTGGACAGTGTTCTGAGAGTGTCACAAAAGAAAGCCTCTAGAGTGAAGTAGCTGCTGCTGAAGAGCTTCCAGAACAAGAACAATTTGCTGCTGCTTTGTGTGATTCTCAACACACAGCACACTGTGTTAGTTCTTAAATGTCAACAAGAGGAAACCCACAATTATTATGTAAAAGCCTGCAGAGCAAACACACATATCATTAAAGTGTTGAGTTTTTCCAAAACGGCGCTTTCTGAAGATGCCAGTTTAAGAAACTGAATTCTGTAACATGTTATATAGAGCACTAAAACAGAACAGGGAGAAACCAGGGCATGAACAGGGAGGCAGCTGAAGGTGACCTTAAGGAAAACTGCAAAAGACTGAATTGATAGGCAGGAAACCCCCTTTATCAGTGCATTTCTCTCTGTGCTGTACAAGGTGTATTTTCAACAGCCTACTGAATGAACAGGACCACCACAGAAAAATATAATAGAGAAACACACAATTCACTGGTAAATAACCACATTTTCTAAGTAATCACTTGCCAGTGGCAATACCATGAATGTAGCTGGCTCTTTGCAGCCTGCTGCAGGCAGAATCACAGAATCACTAGGTTGGAAGGGACCCCTAAGATCATCAAGCCCAACTTGATCATCAAGGCAACTGAGCTATTTATTGCTTAAGGGGGAGTAAGAGATCCAAACACCTTGGTCTGATGCAGAAGCCAAGTCACTTTCTAAAACAAAGGGAAAAGCAACAGCGACATCATGTAACAGCACTATTTTCTATGTTTGTTCTGCTTTTCTGTCTGTCAGCCGACAGCACTTGTGCAAAGTAGAACTCCCAAACATGAAACACGAATTCTGAGGTACATCAGACTAGTCTGTGGGTGTTACGTTGGTTGACAAACATCTCTCCAATATCTGCAATCGTCCCCAGATTTCATCTCATAATTTATTCCATCACCAACACTGGAACTTTTAAAGGAGCAAGTACTTCTCTTGCTGTACACTTTCAGTTTTTCCTCCTCTTGGAATTCTCACATGCAACAGTGATACCTTAAAGGACTGTAAGGGTACAAAGATGTCTTTCAGTTCAAAGATATCAATTTAGATTTCATTTTATATCACAAAAAAAAAAAAGGAATAAAGTGAGTCAGCATTAATATTTCCCACATTAAGAACATGTTTCATCCCTGAGACAAAGTCTCTCATTACCATTTGACAAACTTTAAAAACCATTTAAAGGAGGAAGTGGGAAGAGAGTTACAAAGCCACAGAAAGGAGCTCTTTAAGAGACAGACTTTCTGTTTATTCCTTCAGTGACCAGCTAAATGGGACCACAATCATGGCCAGAGTACAAGTTATAACACCAGTTGAGAAAGATCATATAGTACTTACTCCCTGATTTGAGTCCTATCTTACTACATATTGTTAGAAATGCCTGTTCACTAGGAATGTTTTAATATTTACTTTTTCCTCCCGTTATCTCAATATAAAAGTAGAGAGCTGAGCCCACATCTAGTATGACTGGTGTATATAAACTTATGCTGACTTGTACGTGTATGGAATACATTCTTACCTTTGTTTTAGCATAATTCCAGTAAGGTTATTGCAACTTGCACACAAGTTGCATCTGAAATCAGAGAGGAGAAATCAGGATCCCTCTTATTAGAACAACAGCCATGATGTACTTGTTCTTGAAACACTATTTGTATGTTCATTATGTCTGCTGATCTCTATTAATATGTACCTTTCTGTGGTGTAAAAGGACTAACAGGAGATGTATATTGAAAGTTTGCCTAATGCTTTGATCAATCTGGCTGGAAACCTCGATACCTAATTAAGCTATCCATAATGCGCTGTCATTAAGGAAATCAGAGGGCAAATTTGTCTGTCCCTCATAGCAACTGAGAGGAGGATTCTTGGAGATAAACTAATAAACCAGACCCAAAAGAACCACAAGGATTTATTTCTGTAAGAAGGATTACTGTGGTGCTCTTTTTATACACTGTGATTTTCTTAATACCAAGACTGATTCTTCAATATTCTTCAAATGCATAAAAACGTTCAGACAAATGCACCTGAACTCCTCTCAAATGACAGTGTAGCTGCCTTTTAGAAAGTAAGGGAGATCATTTTTGATGGAACATTAGCTCATCAGTGAGTCTGAAGGAATAATGTGCAGAAGTGCTAAATATGTACTCAGAGACTGACACATGACAGGCTGGGTCATTCACAGGCATCAGGTTACTTTTTCTCTCCTTTTCTCCTTGAAAACAGATGCAGGGCTGCTGTTTCCAGATTAGCGCAGCTATTTTGTTTCCATGAAGTTGCAAAAGCTTTCTCATTTTCAACTGTGGGAACCCAAGCAGAGAGCTCTATTAGCCATTCGTTTGCAGATTTTTGCATAACAAGTGCTTTCTGCATTATTTCAGCTGTTATTTGAGATGAATCATTGTTAATCCTGAATAAACATTAACAAAAATGGGCAGAAATTCAGGATGGGGGTGTGAGATAAGAAAAAATACAGCAACTCCTTGATAGTCTCAAGTGTCTCAATGCACTGCTTTTCTGACTAAGTGCTCAAAAAGCACTTATGGAATCAAGTTACCATTAAAGCCAGTAAACTACAAACTTGGAAAACAGTTTTTCCTGGTGAAAGAGATTAATCATGCCAATGGCACCAAGTTACTTCTGCATTTCATTACTCTTAACATTCAGCTCCTTGGGATAGCTACTGGAGGAGTAAGATTTATAGCCCTAAGTGACAGATAGAGACATCTAAACATCCCATGTTAGCTGGCTGCAATTCATACTGATGCAAATTTCTTCTGTGGGCAGCAGAGCTAATGAAGTTTGCTCTCCTATACATTCATCTGCCATGACTGAGAGCTTTAAGTGAAGCTTTGGCTGAGATCTTGCGCCCTGGTGGATTCACTGATGCCTGGTGGATTCACTGAACTGCAACTCAAGATGCAGCATTCCCATTTATAAGGGCACCTAATTGGCATTCGCCATCTATTTTGGAGAAACTTGTTTGACCATAACTGCTAGTTCCTGCAGACAATTCGGACTGAAATAAGCCAACAGGGAGAGAAACAGATTGGTAGAGGTGATTTGAGAGATACAGGACAGTTTCTGTCAAGGATAATGGGAATTCATTAGTCTCTTTTTCCCTCAGAAGCCAAGCTAAAGCCAGTCAAAAGCAGGGAGATTTCTCTGGCATAATGGACAAGAGCCAACATGCACCATTTCATTATCTCCTGATCCGCTCTCAGTAAAACACCATCACAGCTCAACTGCTGACGTCAGCAGGGAGAGCTCAAAGGCAGCGCTTTTAGTCTTACTTATGGAATAGAGGGGTCGGCTTGAAGGCTGCATGCAGACCTCAGAGCAGAGCCTTCCAGTATCTGAAGGGGGCCTGCAAGGATACCAGAGGGACTCTTCATCAAGGACTGCAGTGACAGGACAAGGGGAGATGGGTTGAAACTTAAACAGGAGAGATTTAGGTTAGATATCAAGAAGAAATTCTTCCTTGTGAGGGTGCTGAGGCACTGGCACAGGGTGCCCAGAGAAGCTGTGGCTGCCCCACCCTAGTGCAGAACTCTATACACATCTAGCCAGAACTGTGCCATGTATCTCCATGCTGTGAAACTGCAACCACGACAACAAAAAGTCAGCTCATACCAGCAGTAAAGTTAAATTATTGGTGCACACTGGTACAGACAAAGTAAAAAAATATCTTAATATCTTTGAGGTACACAGAGTACAACACAAACCACACATTTTCAGTCCTTTTCTCAAAGTCCATTCTAATCTCCAGCTTTAAGCCTAAGCAAAGACATTATCCAGGATACATTTTCACAAAAGAATGCACACAGAAATGAAACATTCTGACATCTTCCCTGAAAAAATGCTCCGTGTGATGCACTGCCATTCCAAAGATAAAACTCCCATTCAGTTCAGGAGGAGTTTTCAATCTGTACAAATGTGTTTTTCTTGGCTAAGACAATGCACAAGCTTCCTATGTGAAAATGAATGTGAATGATTCTGAAGAATAGGATAGCTACGGTTAATTTAACATAAAAAGAACTTGAAAATGGTGCCAAGCTTCTCAATCACTGGAAACCCAGAGAATAAAATATAGATGTGTTATGTTAATTAGATAACATATGCCCTTGGTTTTAGTATAATCCTCTTTCATCACCATCCACTGCAGTACTGTCAAACAATAGTTTTAAAGTAGCACCATCTGTGTTATCAGCAGGGAAAATGCCATTTGCAAGGTTTCGCAGCCCTTTAATGACCCACTCTGATCTGACCTTGACTCTTCAGTCTATACCACCAATCTAAAGCTGGCAAAACTGACATCCTAAATGTCAGTTTTGGATTATACTTCAGACTGCATGAAGTTAAATAAGACCTCAAATGTGTTATCTTTCAGTTTTAAGTGATTGTGCTTCAGTGCATCAATGTATATCAAATCTTCCACAAAAAATCTCTGCCTGGTACAAGCGAACACTTCCCAGAGAGGAAAGCTGCCTGAAAAAGGGACTATTTTAAGAGTAGTATTTTCACACACTTACTTCTCAAGTGTGAGGAAACAATTTTCAATGGCCAAAAGAGTCTGAGCCTTACCTGGAAGAGTGATCTGTGCGGTACATGTCCAAATTTGATGTTTGTTGTCTTTAACGGTGTAACTTTTTGCCCTTAAGAATTAGCATGCATGGAAACATTTCAGGGATTGTGCTGGCCTTGCAGTTGGGAAGCAGGAAGATTGGACACAGTTCTGTAGTTAAATGAATGGAAGACAGTCATTCTTCATTACAGATTTAGATGCCTCTGTCAGTTTAAATCACAGCTCAATGGGGAGTATGTTCATAGGAGCTTATCAGGGTTACAGTTACATGAGCACTACTCACACTGATAGAAAATGCCTTATTATATTCATAGCTACTTTTGAACAGTCACTGACCCAGATGACGGGTTGCAGCACAAAGGCAGCATCACTGAACCTTATGGTGATTCTGTTTACAGTTTCATTAATCACTACACAGGAATGAGCACCAGCTAAGGGAAACAGATGCTACAAGCTGGAGTAGCAGTGAGAAAACAATGCAAGGCACTGTGTAGGTCACCAGAAGTCCTGCTATCTCATAGGCACATTTCTGCATCTTTATTTTGGCTCCTTGACTGTCCTCACTCTTATTTCTTCCTAGAGCGAGTACCTGAGCTGCAGCAGGAGAACCCTGTGACAACAAACACAACAATTCTGACTTAGGAATAATTTTCCTGCAGCTCTTCTAAAAATGATTTTTAGACTGAAGTGATTAAGGCAGCACTTACCACCCGGTGCATAGCCTGTATAGTATCTGCTATACAGAGACCTTTTGATTCATTCACCAGCTTGTTAGATAGTGACAATGCAATGGAAAGGTTGTCATGGAGATACAGACAGCTTCTGCTTTCAGATTCTTTAAACTCTACTGAAAAGCCAAAGTCTCCCTTCTCTAAGTTCCATTTTCCAAGATGGCTTTCAAAGCATTTATTTCCATAGCCTTTTTTCTGCTAAACTTATCCAGTACGAATGCAGCCATGGAAGACTTCAGATACAGTGAGGTACAATAGCTTAATGCCTCAATTACTTCTCTGGCTGACCAGTTCCATGCACCAAGAGTGTCAGAATCACTACGGAGACACAAGCAAAAGCTCTGTCAACAATCTGACAGGTTGATTATTTACACATTTTTAGATACATGTTGTTATGAGGCCTCAGCTTCAAGATAGCAAACTTTGACTCTTAAGCCCAAAGGGGCTTCCTGCTTGCTTTACTTCTCCCCAGAGTAAATACAAATGCTTTGCATGTGTGGAAACAACTCTATTTCAATGAATTCAGGTTTGTTTTAGCTGAGCTGCAGTATTACTTTCAAATGGTAATTGCAACCCTCTCTGCATTAAGCATATATAAGATATCAGTCCCCGTTTTGATGATAATTGAAACTGCTCCTCTCTTCCCCCTGGTGATCTGCCCTTGTTTACAACTATTGCACTGTTGTGCCCTGTTGTCACTTTAATACCCCACAAGAGGCCTGTAAACACATATGCCTTACAGATGTACTCTTCTCACCTGTGATCTCCAGAGAACTCATAAGCTAACACAGGCTGCTCAGCAGAGGACAAATCCAGTGTGCAGTGATAATTAAAACTGTGAATTTGGTCAGCAAAGGTTTCTTGAACTCTTTCACTGAACAACTTGGCTGGCAAGCTTCACTACAGTGCCCCATGGGGTACCTGTCACTCATGCATCCCGTCAAAATCTCAGCACAAGTGGTTGCAAGGGAATACACACCATCAGGAAACCAAGTCTCTAATGGTCTTTAATGCAATAAATATTCTGTCCATTTTGAGGAAAGCATAGTTTAGCACCATTTACTAAATCAAAACATTGACATCCTGGGGTTTCTTTCTCAGCCTCTAAACCAGACTGGAATATGCTTTGTGTACAAGAGCTGATGACATCACAGCTCCAGATGGGTTAGCTATGAGCTGCTCTGCCTGAAATAGAGACTTGTACTAAAAAAAATACTTATTTTTGGATAATGCACCAAGGAGACAAATCTTTTGTGTGAATTTACGTTACGATCAAACCAAAGAATTACCCAGGCATCCTACCTGCACTCACACCAACAGCAAGTTTCACACTGTCTGAAATGGACAGGATCATAGAATCACAGAATGGTTTGGGTTAGAAAGTACCTTAAGATCATCCAGTCCCAATCCCTTGCCATGGGCAGGGACACCTCACCCTAGACCATGTCACCCAAGGCTCTGTCCAGCCTGGACTTGAACACTGCCAGGGACGTAAACCTTGATTTGGAAATGGTACACAGGAAAAAGGCACTGAGTTGGGGGTGGGTCTGTGGGGTGCTCTGTGCTGGGTGTTCAAACTACCTGCTTTACCCTGATATCTGAACACCTTTGAACTGCACTTGAATTCTGGTGTGTCTGTCCTATTGACACCCAAGTTAAGAAAAGCCTTCTCACCGATGCTGGTGAAAGGTAAAACAACCTGCCAACAATCCTACAGGACCTGTAATGGTTTACAACAGTGAACTGACAGCAACTCAAATCGTTGGCAAGCAACTTTAGCATCTTATTTGGTACCACTATATTCAGAGCCTTGCAGAGACAAGGAGTAACACATTCATTCTGGTTTCTAGATTCTCATATATTAATTTAACATCTTTCGTTTGAAAACTGATAAAACCCAATTAAAAGACTATTTACCTCTAGATTCTGCAAAGAGATTATGGGCCATTTTTCCAAATTTGCTGATGTAAAGAGGGAACAGACATTGAGTTTCACAAAAGAAAACGTAATGCAAATCAACCAACTCAAGCAGCAAAAGAACTTATCAGACTTATCAGCTTATCCTCTTAGTAAGAAAAGAGAGGTGGGAGCATGTTTTTGCTGGCAAAATCACATTAGCTAGAAACAAATGCCAGTGGATAGAAATGATTAGCTAGCAGTGGTGAGGCTTGGATTCAACTTGTTGCTATGAATGAGCTTTGCACTGAAAGGCAGGTTTGTAAAATTTAAGGGTATTGTTACACCACCAATTTTTTCCTGATGTTAAGCACCTGAAAATTACCTGGGCTTTCATGCTGCTCCACACCGGCAAAATAAAAGGGGAGATCTTTCAAAGACACATCCCTCTTCTGAATTTCAGAATGACTTTCAATGGGAACCAATTATTTAACTACTATTTATGTAGAAAAAAGAAAATGTACCATGTACAGTAAATCACAGCTAAAAACTACCCTCCTGCTGGTGTGGTTCCTCTTGCTACACCTCAAGAGGTGGTCAGACTGTTCTGTCTGGACCACTGAAACACATTCTTACTCCAAATCCCTTCTCAGCTGCTTGCCCCATCCATTGCTTTTGCTACAGCATGACACCATGTATTACCACACTGAAATACTGAATCATGCTTTCCTGACAAAATGATCTATTAAAACCCCACTATATTAAAAACATAGCTCATATTATTCTGAATTATTTGTGTTCAAAAGCAGCTTCACCTAGATGCATATGCTAGCATACCTAAGAGAAGGATTGCCTCCAACAGGGGATGGTAACAAGCAGATGGACCAGGCTGGAAAATAACCTCTTCAAGCTGGCCCAGGAAGCAGCACACACAAATACAGCTTAATGTCTGTGCAGCTGCTTCCAGGCCAGGAGAACAGTCAGCTCCAGAAATATCTCTTCCAGTGCAGAGCTGTGTGCAGAATAGTCAAACACAGGCTCCAAGTCTGAAAACAAGAGAGCTGAAGAAATGAGACACTTGTGCAAAAAGAAATCACTGTTCCCTTCAATCTACAGTTCAGGCCCCTTTATTACTGTGAAGGACATAACAACCCTTATGGCAAGTCAATATTGAAAACTGAAATCACAACTCCCCTTCAGAACAGCATGCTTTGATGTGACAGAACTTATGTTTTCTTTGTACTTGTTATCTGGGTCTCCTATTTTCATTTCAGATTTGAGATTTGATTTTTCTGTGGTGATTTTAAAGCCTGCTTTTAATTTCACATTGTGGTGACTGTTACTTACATTTTGACACAACAAAACAAAAAAAACCTTTCCAAAAGTTCAATTAATAAAACCCCTTACAAGTAATACACGTGGTCAGATAGCTTTGCTAAGATTTAGGCAGAAAGCCACCCTTCCAACTGAGATTTGGAAGCAAGCCTAGAAATGGTCTGAACACTGATAAATTCAGCTATCCCCCCTATCCCTGGAAGTCCATCCTATGAAGCTGCCAAGTTGTCCTATCTCAAGACTGGGCAGAATGTCTTTCAAACATTCCTGATAGCTTCTCGCTCTCAAATTCCTCAATTGCATGCCAACTCATTTTCCTGCATAGCACATGTCCCTAAAACAGTGCCTGACCTAGAGAAGCAATGGAGAAGTGTGCGGAGAGCTGGTGACACGTATTGCCTGAGACAAAAGCCAGCCCTATTCTGAAACGTACTAGATTAAAAACCAAAGATTATGATGCATTTCCATTGTACTCCCTTATCACAGACCCTGAAGCAATTCTTCATCGTAGCAAAATGTCTTTGTCTCACAATAGGAGCAGAAATGCAAAAGGTTTTCATCTGCAAAATCTGAACTGAATTTTAAGAAAGAAAAATCCTTAGTGAAAGCAGTTCAGAACCTGTTGTTTGGGTTTAGTACTCTTGCAATGATAAAATAACTTCATATGACCATAAAAACATGAGTATGGCAATTAGATTTCACAATGAAAGCATTCCCAGACTGTTAAACATCAAATGATTCACCTCAGTTTCATGGGATTCCCCAAATCCCAAAGATAAGCCAAACAAAATTCTAATAGTAAAAAAGAAAATTAACTATGATTTGGCTCATTTAAATCTATAATTGGACTTCTCTGCATCTGTAATATTTTTTCTATTGGGTCATGTTAGTTTAATGGTTTTACTTACACAAGATAGAAGAGATGCAAGTTAGTTTTTGCACATCACTTGGAGATTTCAGAGGTCATAACTGGGATTCTGCATCCTTTACGCCTATTCTGCTTTGTCAAGGCAGCATGTCATCCCTAATAAAATGTTAAACACTAGCATGAAAAGTACTCTAATAAGCAGCTTATACTGAAAAGGCTTGAGAGTGTCTAAAACAGTTCTGTAAAGTCAAGTGTGTGATGAAAGGAGAGGAAGAGATCTGTTCTGTCACAGCATAATAGCCTGAGGGAGAGAGGAAGCTGGCATAAATTAAGTTATACTTTTAAGTTATACTACAATTTAAAGTCTTTCTGAGCCCAAGACATACAATCCCTTTTGAGCATAACAGGTTCCCATCTAGGTGAATCCAGGAAACCAGCCTAAGTTTAGAAACAGTAGTGTCTTCAGGAGGTTCTTCTGAAATTAGTGCAAAGCTATTCCTGTCAAAGGGAAAAGAGACAGTTTTCACACAGTTCACTAAAAGATCTATAAATCTAATTCTTTTCAGCATCACAGGTAGAGCAAAGACAGACAGATTGTGCATCTATTAAATCAGTGATTTAACTCCACAGGAAATACTTTATCTTTCCCCCCTCCAAGAGTCTTTTTCTGTTGGCATTAATCCCAATCAATACAGTGCAGTCACCTGCTTTATGAATCATATAGTTCCCACAGCAAATAATGGGAAAAGGAAAACTTCCTCAGGAAAAAAAAAAATGGGAGGATAAAAGCTAGCTTTTACAGTAGTAGTGATGAGGTTTGTAATAAAGACTGTCAGCTACTGAAATCTTTCATTATCAGACAGAAGGGTTGAATCCACCTTACGTTATACATGTATTGTTATTGACCTCTGCTGCCTGTTGGGATACGGCTAATTTCTACAGAGATGGCACTGTGATTTACTGGGCATGCTGATGTGTGTGGCACAGCTGTTCAGGCAGGAATGGAAGTGCTGACTCATACTGAAGTACTTCATAGTCCTGAAGGTCAGACAGACACTACGCAATAACATTAGGACAAAAGTTTTCCTCAACATTACAGGAGCAGTTGCAAGCAATTTTCTTCGGCAAGTTGGGATAGAAGGATCACAAGGATGCAAGTAAAGTTACTATAAGGTTGTATTTCAATGGTATTATGATTTCATGTATAACCAAAAAGAAAATGTGGTGTCTATATAGTAATAGAAAAACTTCCTGCTCCAAACCAGCAATTTAGGCAGAAGATACAACAAAAACAATCCAAGAGAGCCAGTGTGAACTAATTGCTATGGATGCATAAAAGCTGAACCAGCTGTGCTATTTGGTAACTGCAATAGCTAACTGATTATTCAGATTGTTTGTAGAAATATGGACTATTTAAAAACAATAAAACAAAACAGCATTATTACTGTTCAAACCAAAGAACAAGGCAACCTAACTCACTTTTTCCATATATGAATCTTCTTCACACCAAAACGAATCCCAGTAAAGAAGGGAAAAGAAGGAAACTGTCTCAAATATAAACAACATATGACAAGACTGACTCTTCGGAGGGCTGTTTGCTCTCACTGGTTACATCAATTTCTACGGACTGTTACTAGCATAGTAGATGTGCTCACAGTTTCAGCACTAAGGTTGAGGCAATGTCCCAGTAGAACAAGAAACCTAATTACTTTGAAGACAAAGCATAGTAGATTTATGAATGGTATAGGCCATAAGTTCCCATAAAATTACCTGGATTTAATCACACAAGAATTCCCTCTTGGTCCTGAACTGCTAAGCACAGGGTGACTAATTTCTTGCTACGTGCTTGTGAAGTGCCATAACTGCTACTCAGCCCTTCCACAAGTGACAGAAACAGTACTAATGCAGGCTCACACCAGGTAGCAGAGTAGCAAGTTCCTCTTGGAGAGCAGGGGAAGGATATTTCTGAACTGCACAAGTTATTTACCTTTTCAATGGTCTTCTCTCAGTAGTTTGCTGTTACCACTCCCAGGCCACTTTTAAACCACAGGGGACCTACAAATCAGTGTTTCTTGGTACTAATACTACACCTATATATCAAAGTCCTATTTCTGAAAATTTTATAAATCCTTGAGAGATACATTACCTATATAAACAGCAGTGCCATAAGACAGCATGGTGTTAGATGGTTTCACTTGATAAGCAACTTACTGACTTCCTAGAACCCACTATGTTTACCTACAGAAACAATTCTCCTTAATATCAACCTGTAGCAGAATATCAAGAATGAAACTTTAGTAAAGTGAGACAAGGAATGCAAATTCTTCTCTTACACACCTATATCAAAGTTCCTACTAGGGAATTTCTCTTGCAACTCACAGATATACTTACAAATATTTATCAGTCATAGGAAAAAAAGCACCAACATCTTTACACACTGATGTATTCAAGCCAGTGCATAACACTGTTCTGGGTTGATACCTCACACCTCTACTTGCCCCTGGGTCTTGGCTTTATTGCCCTATTGTAGAATTCCTAGTCTGATTCACACTCACATTTTGAACATTATATTAAACAACTTCACCCCTTTCTAGAGTCTTATGCCCCCATCTCTGGAGAGGGTGGACATTTCAGGCAGCTCTGCAAACTGATTCATCATGGAGTAGACAGCTCACTTGATTTTGTTCATTCTAACACTGTGGGTTTAGTGCTAAATACCTACACTGTTTTTTGTCTTTCTAAAGCAGTGCGGGTCAAACTTTTTTACATGATATCAACATAATTAGCAATCAAAAACTATGAATACAGTGTGAACCCTCTATCATAAAAGGTCACTTAAAATCCAAACCTGAGAACTTTAACTTAGCAACATACATCTCTTGACATTCAGCCACCATAAATAAGTAACACCCATAATGTTTCATATACTGAGTGAAAAGATGAGAAACCTCAAGTCTACTTCTTCCAGTTCTGTGGGACAGGAAAGATGGCATTTATGAAAGATGGTATCTATGTGGTACTTCTCTAAGTCTTGTGATACATTCATGATTTGCTGTTTGGTGGCCCTACCTGTGCTGACTGTACAATGACGTTACCATTGTCTTTCACTTTCAAAATGCTTTCTTAGTCTTGGGCTTTTCATCCTGTTACATACCTTATATTCATGTTAGGACATATTTGTTGATAGAATATATCAATGTTCCGAGATGATTTGATTCTAGTGGGAGGTTGCCCATGGTGGGAGGTTGGAACTAGGTCGTCTTTAAGGTCCCTTCCAACCCCAACCATTCTATATAAAGACATAATCAAACTAAATTGTTCTTTTAGGCATTCATGCAATTTTGCCTCCATTAATTCTGCCTTGCTAACTTAGTAACCTGGAAAAGTTTAAGTGAAGGTGCATGGAGGGGTAGAAATATTGCTTAGAGAACAATGACTGGAATTGCTCTAGCTGGCATGCAATTCCCATAAGGCTATACCACTGTTTCTATACAGAAATGTCTAATGACTAGAAAAACAGTGGGAAAACCATGTTTCTGTATAAAAAGCTGCTTTTGATAGAAGGGGGATAAAATTTCATCATGGAACGACATACTTGTGCCTGAACAAATTTACCATTTTGCCCAGAGGGAGAAGTTAAGTCATTTACACTGTGAATGGGAATGTTGGCTGGCAGAAAGAACAAACAGTACACTGGATCAGATATCCAGATACTTGCAAAACTATCAGTTTTCGTATTAACTGAAAATCGGTAGTTTTCTATAGCTGTTTTCAGTATTGTCAATCACATCAGTCCAGGGACCAACAATACCAAGGTCAAGAACAAGCCCCCACTTTCAGAGTTCAAGGTTCAGAACGACCTGCTAAAGAAAATAGTCATTTTTCACTGGACCCTCTAGGTAACTGGAGTTACACTGCTTTTTCACAGTGAAACACTTTGTAACACCTCAAATTAATAGGCTAAATAACAGCTCTGTTAAACAAAATCAGATATTACAGGTGTAAATGCTTTCATTCCCCCAATGACTCCTAAATCTTTGCAGACTAAGAGGAAGCTAAATCAAGAATTAGACTATGCCATTTACCCAACAGTTTGCAGAAAATCAATTTGCGTCTATTAGCAATAACCTAAAATATCTTGCATTAATTTGGACCTGCTTAGAAGGCAATTGACATTCCTTTCAAAAGGTGTGCACCTTATTTACATGAAGAGGTCCCAGTCCATTAACCTAACCTCAATGTCAGGTTAAAGGTATTCATCATAATTCAAACTCCCTCAACGCAATTCAGTAAGAAACTTTAGCTGGCATAGAAATTGCCTTATACTATGGTCACCTCATGAACCCTCTTGTACTATGGGGCTGAAGCCCCAGTGCTGACTCCAGCAGGCCTTCTCAGTAAGGCTCTCATGGATTGCCAAACACCTCAGTGGGTTGGACTGTATTTTTGGGTTTTTAAATTGGATTTGCACTCATCTGAAAGGGTTAACTATTAGGTTAATAGTTGTGTTCTTCAACTACAGCAATAACAGTGGTTTTTGGCCAATGGCATTTTGGGGCTCTTTGGTTTCAGGATAGCAAGTAATTATTTCTTTATTAAGGCTAATAGAGACGCACCCCTGCATGCTGCAGCAACTTTTACCTACAAAATCAATCAATAATGCAAGGAAGACAGTAAATGAAAGTTTGCAGAAGGTAAAAAACATACATAGTTTTCCTACCATAACATGATTTCCTACCATAACTTGATTTCTTCTGCTGTGCACTAGCTTTAAGACCTTCAACCCAATCTTAATATGCTTACAGAGAACTCTGGCAGAATATAGTTGAAGTAGGTGCTGGTCATCTCCCACTGCAATGTAGTATTTTCTCTATGTGGAGTTCCCTTTCAACACTCGTTGAAGTTTATCACATCCTACACCTGCAAATGTAATGAAGACCACAGTATATAAAATTAGACAAAACGTAACAGCATCTAAAACTGAGATCTTGAACTATGTTTGACAGAACACTGCTATTGACCAAAGTTAATAGACGGACAAACTACTTATACCAAGCACAGTAAAGGACTTGAGTGCCCTTAAGTTACTTTGCTGTTTTCCTGTCCTGAGAAATGACTGTATTCAAAGTGAAGCTCCTGAGGGCCCATGTAGTCAGTGCACAGGTACAGGCAGTGCAAGATCTCACAATCCAAACGCAGACTAAAGCCATCAAATTTCTGATTATTCATATCTATCTGTACAGAGCAAAGGGAACAGTAAATATTGAGATACAGCCTTCGTCTCCAAACCTTGGCACATCATTGATACAGACAGCACTATCTGTCCACTCAGGACAACAGCCAAGAAGTCACCCTGGAGATTTGCAGAGTTTTTGCCATTAACTTGAGAAAGAGAGACCAGAACCAGGTAGCACAAGACCTGTCTCACATCCCTTTTCTCCGAGTTTTTGGAATTCTTTATGGTTGTGATGCCAACTGGAAAGAGAAGCAGGAAAGGTTCCTCTCAGTGAGGAGCAGCCTGTCACACACTTTTGAAAGGCAACAGTCTTCTAGCCAGGGAAGGAATTTGATCTTGAGCCTCCTCTGTCCTTCCTGAGCACAAAAACCCAAACCACTCAAGTACAACTACAACAGCCATATCAGTAAGGAAAGCAGCAGTCATTCCTTCCTTATTCCCAGGCTAAGCTCCTTACAGAACCTGAGAAAAGGAATGTAAGTTTCAAGATCTCAGCTGAACTTGGGGCTGAGCTGCAATGCTCCTGTCCCACTGAGGCAGCTGTGGATTTGAGCAGAGAATAACTTCCAGATGTTTGGCAAAATAAAACGCTTGGGGATTTCTGCAGTTCACCTACCTCCAAGATGAAGCAGCAAGGGGTCTTTGGCAAGCAAAACAGAAGTGCTCAAGTCTCATTTTATACACTCAATTCCTTTTTAGTCTATAGCATCGCACAGCCAGACAGTTCCTCTGCAGCTTCCAAGTAGAAGAGGTTTACTGTAGATTTTACCTATCTGCATTAGAAGAATTATCTCTAGTTTCATGCAACTAGCCTGTTATGGTGCTTTATGCTCACACTGAATGATGTGCTCATAGCAACAACTTGTAGAGCACATATGACTTCAGACAAAGATGTTTTGTTAGTGAAGTTTCAGCTTTGGTTACAGCACTGGGCATTTAGCCTTCTAAAATCTATCAGTGACAAAGGTTTATGCTGTTGCATAACTGTCTTCTCTCCAGTCTCTAAAGCCTGGAAATATCTCAGCTTCAATGCTTATGCTACAAAGGAAGTTCTGCAGCTTCCAAGTGACTTAGGGTCAAATTGCTCCTTTGAAAACAAGCTCTTTACAAAGCTATAAGAATATCAAAGTGAATCTCCATCTTCCACACCTTGTACCATCAAGTACAATGGAATCTGGGCATGTACCTTACATAAAATTAACCAAAGTCTTCATTTTTACATAAAATGAAAAAGTTAAGGGATTCTTCTTAAATCAGCCATCAGAATCTGCTCTTTAAATGAGCATTTTGATATAGTGCAGGCAGCTTCAGACATGGGAAGAAGAAAAATGTGAATAAAGTTTTTCATTTGCAGTCTTCCAGGAAAGAGATGCTCTATCATGAGGACTTAATGCTGTATCATCAAGTTATGGTACAGTACCACCAAGTCAGTAACAAACTGCAAGTTTGGTACATGGGGAAGCCTGAAGGCAATCACCCATCATAGCACAAGAAAAAGTATAACATTAATCTGCATATTCAGTGGTGCCTTCATCCAAACACTCCAGCAGACAGCTAATATTGACATACTGCAGATGAAAAAGCTACTTTACATGCTAGCATCTTCTGCATGTAGCAATATTCCCATTTCAGTGTAAATTTGCTCTTTGACTTCCAAATATACAGCACACAACACACCTAAAGCTATTCAGGCATAATAAGCCATTTTGAGAACACTGGTGTTGAACTACCCTCTGCTCTGGTGTGAGCCAAGAGATAGCTCCGTTTTCTTTCACTAATACCTCAAATAGTTTCCCTTTTGTCTTGGCCTTAATTCAAAGGAGCAATTTAACCAGGTTCAATGTGATTCTGTTTCAGCGTGATTCTGCTGACATTCCACTCTTATTCTGCCTTCAGCAGTGACTATCAGGCTTTTTGCTCAGTCACAAGAATGCTGTTTACTCTGTCAACTCAGGATGGTTGTAGGTCTTACTGTTCAGAGCTTTTTTCACAATACTGATTTCAGTGTTCTTGTAGAAAGCCTGACATAGCACTTAATCTTGCTTTCTCCATCCGTTACCCCCTTTAACACTAGAAGTCCGCAGCTGAAAGAAAAGCTGTACAACCACACATGAGAAAATAACCATCTAGTAAATAGATGCAAAGTCAAATCAGTAGGAGAGCTAGGCGCTGTCTTTGTTCCTTGTTAACAGTTTAAGCCCACCCCCTTCTCCAACTTACTTTTATACCTTGAGCAAACAGGAGCAACACTGAGCACACAAACAAGCCTAGGAGTTGTTGCAGCTTTGTTACATCTCCTTTCAAAGTTGCACTGGGAGACAAGGCTGAAGAGAAACCAGATGTTAGGGAAGTTTCTCTACTCATTCCCCAGAACATGCAAACTAGAAAGACAGGATATAATGAAGATGCATATAGTCTGTGACTCTGAACAGATTTCAGTTCAGAGCATCATTCATCCCATGGTCTCAAATAAGCAGTTTTTGGAACTGCAACTCCCTGCTTTCTGCAGATTCTGTTTCTTTGCCTGTATCCTTCTTTAGAAAGGGATTTACAGCCACAAAGTGCAGTATTATTTCATCTTTAGGAAGAAACATGATCATGAGGAATACCACTACAACATGTTGCCAACTCTACTTGAATAATGAGAGGTATTTTTTTTCATAGCTAGAGAGGAATAAACCTCTAAGCTTCTTGAAGATTTGCCTTTAAGATATCTAGGAAGGGTGGGTGGTTGTGTCTTTTGGTCTTTTCCAGAAAATGAAACCCCTCATACTTTAACTTTTAGTGTCTTTACATGTCTGTCATGTCTAAAAATTCCATCCCTCCCAAATTAATTCTGCACATCTTTTCAGGGAGGGTGGAAAGGGTGAGAAAGGCCCATGTAAAAGCTCAGACTCTGAGATTTATCAGAATGCTGTCCCACAGAAATACCCCATCATGCCCTATGACCACTCCTGAGTCCCTACCCTGCCATAAGGAAACAACCTTGTACCCTGAGAAAAGTGATGGGAAGGAAGTATAGCTCCTGCTCAAATGAGCTATGGGGAACTGCAAGCTCAAACTGGCTCACCCCTGTGTGGTTAAGGCATTTCAGTGTGTGTGGTTTCAACAGCCCTAAGCTGCTGTTGCTCAAGAGGTAATATTCCATTTATATCCAACCTATAAAGTTTTGGCAACATTCCCCTTGGTTTATAACAGTTAGGGACTAGGCTAGATATTCCTCTAACGGGGAAAGGTCAATATTTTTTATGCTGGTTTTGCAATTTTGTTTTCTTTTTAGTATTGCAAATAAAGCACTAAAAATCTCCATCTATTGCCTGAAAGAATTAGGGAGTAATATTGGACCACCCTACAAGCCTAGCTGGATGGTTGTCATTTCTCAGTATTTTCCCTCAACTAGTCTCTTAGGAAAGAGCTTGAAGGATAATAGATCATTCTTGTTCCACCCAATTCAAACCAGATTCCCAAGTCTCTAAACATACCCAGCACAAGCTCAGTTGGAGTGCCCCAAAACAACTTACAAGTCATTCAATTGCTGCAAAGGCCAGGAAAGACTTGCAGTGGCAGAGCAAGATAATGCAAACTGCAAGCTGTTACCTATAGCTGCATTTCAGATGAGGGAAAACCAAATAACCTCAAAGTATGACAGAATGAAAGCACCTGAAAACTACTTTGAGAACTTAATAGCTTAGATACAAATTCTGCCTTTAGCAGCCAGAGGGAAAAAGTTACTTCCACATCAGTAAAAGTTTTCTGGACAAGACAAGACTTGTGGACAGTGAAAGGAGTAACAGGAAGTATGTCTGCAGTGGATGACCAATGAAACCCCAATTTCTTCCCCAGAAGACCTTGCTCATTGATATGGGTGAAAACGGAGGATGCCTAGGGAAATCCATTGTGACTTCCCAGAGTTCCTTTCAGAATGTCCCACCTCTGGGAAGAGATTCACACTGACTGGGTTTCCTGGCTAAGAACGGAGTTATTTATTCAGTATTTAATTCCTTTTTCTATTCAAAGGATAAACTATAGAAACTGGAAAGAATTCTCTCTCCCTTCAGTATCTGTGTCCACCAGGCTCTCACTGATACTAATTTTAGCCCAAGTCTACCCTGAGTGCATACTCAGCAGTCATAGGGAACTGGTCTTCTCTTTAGAGGGGGGTAAACTGATTCCATGGAAATGTTTCTACTGCATGGTCTTCTGGAGATGTTGCAGAGCTGGAGACAGCACAAACTTAGATGTGTCCCTGAAAAGTATTTATACTATTAACTTCTCAATGGGACAATCTGGCACAGCTAAATTGGGATTAAAAACTCTGCAAAACAGCACTTGGAGAGCTTTAATCACTTAAGTGGGAAATGCTGGCCAGGAGAGCTACTTTTAAAATAAAACTACATTTAAAATAAAACCCCCTGTTATGCATCTAACCCCAGATCATTAAAACAATGAAAATAAAACCAATCACAATACCTTCTCATTCCTTGCAGTCTGTTTTCACATGCTGCTGCTTATTACTGCAAAGACACTGCTCACTCTCATTCTAACTCAGATGTGTCAAAATTACTCCCAGATTTTTATGCTTTCCAGAGAAATTCTTAACCTGCAACTTGAAAAGGACAGCTTCTCACCATTAAGTTCCCTTGAAATCTTTGTAGCACTCACACTCACCACCCTCCCCCCCTGCTTCAATATTGCCTAATTTTGGTTAAGGCAGAAACTCACCCTCACTACCTATATGAGTTGCATGCAGGCTGAATTAGATGTCACCTTGAAAGTGCTGGATTTGCCTTCCGTACCTGTGCTGCAACACTCCCCCACTTCATCTTTAGCCAAAACCTGACCTGAGTAAACACAAATTGATTACATGGGAGCCTCACTGGACCTCATGGATGTGGAATGGCTGTTTCTAAAGAGGACATGGCATGCTGATTGTCACAATCCATTTTAAATCTAAACAATCCTTTCCCTGGGAAATCAGAGAAAACCAACTATATGCAATTGGAACGCATTATGCTGAACATCCATCCTAGAGTCAAAACAGTAATAAACAATATTAAGAGAAATGAGAGTGGATATGCTAAGAGGTGATTTACATTTGACTGATTAGTTTGGAATATACTTTATGAACTCATTAAACTGCAGAATGGACCAGGAACCAATAAAATTAGATGTAGCAGGAACAAAGTAACAAACAAGGATGAAATGATTCATAATAGTAGAAGAATTGACATCTTTCATTCCCAGTTTAAGTCAATGGAAGTAGACACACACCAGGAACCTCCATTACTCCTTGCACACTGCGTGAGAAAGCACTGACTCTTTCATAGTGACATCTTGGCACTTAATAGTCATTCCTCAGTGACCAACAAAAATATAACACTTGCAGGAAAGCAACATGTGGCATAAGACCAGGAAAAAACCAGATCAGCAACAAAATACATTATATTCTTCAGCTGTTGTGATAAACTGCTTAAAGACAGATGTATGAAGGGGATGTTGGAAAGTTCCTGGGATTGGTTGATTCTAAGGGAGAAGCTGAACTTAATTTTTTCTATAAATCCCCTTGAAACAGGCCACATGCACCTCGAGCTCAGGGTTAACTCTGTCCTAAACAGCGTGCCTAATCCCTATTAAACACACAGCAGAGATCATTTAGGCCTGTGCTACCACAGGTCACCCTTTTACACACTGTTCAGGCACCTTTAAGTACCTACTTTTCTGCTTTCACTACTTAAAACTGTTCTGCATTATCATTAAAAGCTTTCTTACATTCAAGCCAGATATGGCAACAGTCAGCAAACCATTCTCCGTTTTGCGGCATCAGGTCTTGTACTTCAAGTACTTGTACTCTTCACCACCAATCCAACAGCTCCTGTTACTAAACATTTGCTCTTTAGCCAGGATTTCACCCATGCTGGAATAATTGAGAGACTTCCTTTGTGGCTCCACATCATGTAGATCCACAAAAGAAAAACCATATGGGTTCTTTCTCCTGCACTTCTTCTAAAAGACAGATGATCACAAGTAATCATTGGCTTACTTGAACATAAATTCTTACATCTCATAGCTACTTTTAGGCCTATAGCATACTTTGCAGGCGCAATGTACTTAGAACTCTGTCTGTTACAGACACACAACCCTATAGTTCTCTCATTGATTTTTTTTCCCTGAATCTCTATTATCTAGTCTCTAATTATATTAAGTCCTAATTTAACAGAACTCAAATACTGTGTCACACTTGCACACTGCATACTTGCTTTCTGAATTCTGAATGGATGACCAAGTCTCAGAACAAACTACCTCAAATTTCTTTTACACTCCAGATGATTTGAACATTCACATCCCCAGGCCCATCAAAAGTATCTGCTGTAGGGGCAGGATTAGAAAAAGAAATTGATTTCTAAACAGCCACAGCTGAGGGAGAAAGCCCTCCCCAATCTACCCAGGAAGTTTCACTACTTGGAGCTTGTATCTGAAAGCACTTAGTTAACTTCACAGAAATTTATCATTAACAAGTATCCCTGCATTACTGAAACCAGTCTTAAGAGCATCCCACAAAATATTCCATTTACAAAGCCAGAAGCTCCTCCTTTCCAATATTATCTTCTACAGTTGATACATGATTTTGTTTGAACCAATTTGCTCTAGAAAGCTGGACTCCTATCCTGGTATTTCTTGACTTTGACAGAAGCTTGTACAGGAAGATTGTGATGTTCAGAGTCAGCGCAAAGCACACTGGCTGGCAACAGCACATAGAAAATGAGAAGCGCAATTGTCTCCAGAAGTGCTTTTTTATTTTAGTGTTAAGCACGTTACCAAAACTGAAGGCTTTGTTTTGTCAAAGAGATCATAGTTAAGCCTCACATGCTTTGAGGTTGCAGCTACACCAAGCAACGCTGCTGCATTAATGTCAAGCCATAACTCAGTTAGGACTTAAACATATCTTCATTTTATACACATGCTTTTTATCCAGGGCAAGTTTAATACAAGCACTCCAGCAGAACAGGTTGCAAGGCAGCATGAATGCCAAAACACCCCCAAACACTTACCCTGAGCTCTGCCTTGCCAATGTGACTCTTTCAGAGGGTTGAAGTGAAAGATCAATTACAGGCAACTACAATTATGCCAGTTAGAGACAATTCCACATGTGTCAGGGATAAGAACACTTGTTGCCTGTAGTGATTGCAGAAGACTGATCACCTCTAAGCCTGGCAGACCTGGAAGCTAGAAGGCCTCAGAAGCACAGCAAAGCATTCATACTTACACCTACTGAAAGAGAAGACACATTTAATCACAGATGTGCTGGTTTAATGAAAGTTTTGAAGTAGTTCTGCATAGCTGAAATAATCAAATCAGAGACATCAAGCCTGGCTCCGTATTCAAGGCTGCAAAGTACTCAGTTCCAGGACACACACTGAGAGGACGAAAACACAGCGTTTGATCACCAAACAACTCCTATGGATGCATTTGCAGAGTGATTTCTGAGGAAGCTCTGAGGACAGACTTCAGATCACTCTTAAAAGAAACAATCCCTTCAAATGTTACAGGTTCAAGGACTCTGTTATAAGCACACACACAGTTAAATGAACATTTTAAGGAAATACTTCATTTCTGTCAGCAGTGATTGATACCAGCTGGCACTTTAGATGGACATGAGTTTGCTGACCACCTTACTGAATATCAGTTGACAGACAGTAACATTTCCTTCTGCAGAGATAACAGTATTCAAATCCAACTGCAAGAACACACCCAGTTTAAGCCATCAATGAACCCCTCCAAAAGAGCACACATTACAGGTGTAATACAGACACATTTTCAGCTACTATAAAATGGCATAAGATAAGATGATTTACTTGATCTCCCAATAAATTCCTCATTTTTAATAACAACTGTTCAGGCACTGGTGACAGATGAATAATAGGAAAAATAAAAGGTTAAAAATATAGTGTACAGTTTAGCACAGAAGGCAACATTTGAACAGAAGCACATCACTTTAATTTGCTTTGAGTTTTAAAGCAATCTGAACAAAAAAAGTTAACCATATAAATACTGAGTAAATGCACATAATTTACAGCCAGCTACATGGATAGAATAATAGCAAACCTCACATGAACACTGAAGTACACCAAAACTGTCATTTGTGAGAGTTTAGCTATGACTCTGAGGGCACAGTTATGTTCACATATGCAGGGTAGGCAGACTCTTAAACAGAGGAGCTGAAACCTGACATTAAGTGAATCTTAACAGACAAGGTTGGAAGAAGCAATACATTTACCTAGGCACACTTCAGCATTCAGGTAGGTTTCCAAACCTAAACAGTTTAAACAGGAAGCAACACTTAAAAAGGCTCTCCAACCTTTTGTCTCTGGAAGCATCCTTTTATAATGCTACATTTTGAGGAATGTTACAAATGTCATTATGAGAACGAAAACAGAATAGCAGAAACTGTCATCAACAAACACCATGATCAGAAACGAAACATACGGAGAGCATTATGTAAACAGGGAACAAGACACGTGCAATGTCAATATACAAGTGCACAGCTTGACATTTCAGTTACAATTAAAACAACCTAAAAACTCCTTAAATCCCAAGTGTAAAACAATATAGGCTAGCAGATGAGAAATTCAGACAGAAACAGCCTGTTAGTTTAAAGGCTGGGTTCAGCCTCTGCAACACAATTCGTTTTCACACAGCTCTACAGGGTCCAGATAAATAATATTGGGGCTGAGAAGTGTGTCTGCATTCACTGAAGTCTATTTTTTTTATGGCTTTCCAAACTCGGGCCACGTTGCCATGTCCCCCCAGTACGGCACTACTGTAACCAAGCCCTGGTAGACAAATGCATGCTCCAGTGCCATCTTCTGGCTGAAACGGGAAACTGCAATCGCAGCGGTGGTGTCGAGTCAAAATTAACAGCCTGCGTTAACATTTACATTTCATCTAGGCAAGGGAAATAGGAGGAAACGAATTCAATTACGAGGTTTTCCATAAATCCAAGACCTCTGCCGCTAGCACAGCAAAGTGCGACATAAATAAACTACATTCAAATATAAATCAAGATGGCCATCTAAGTGACAAGAAAGTCTAAACACGCTCCTTTAGTTCTGTAGTTAAAAGGTTACGTAGCATCATCTTATTAAAAACTATATAAACACTCAAAATCTTTGGGAAATATTTCAGGGATAACTTTGCATGTACTGGTAGTTTAAAACTACCAAAAACCATCCTGTGAATCTTGAAGTTTTATTATTTAAAGCAAGCCTAAAAGATAACTCCAGAAATTTAAAACTGCTTAAACACCCATTAAAAAGGCAGAAGAAGCAGCTGATTGTCTGGTTTTAGCTGTCACCTCTCATAATCAATTGTCTTTGTTAACATTTTCTATTTACGAACTCCAGGGGGTCTATTCTCACCCAGGCAAGGCACACACAAATTTCCCAGTGAATAAACTGGAGACAAACATGTAACCAAGGGACAATGGATCCAATAAAACAGGAAAGTAACTCCATGAAGCATAGGCTAATCCAAGTGTTAATTGTATTCATGACCTCCAAACTTGTCTTTGCCAATTTAGATTTTGGCTACGCTTGCGTGAAGAGTAATCCACTTCGTACAAAACAAGAATTATCTGAACAATGGCATCACAGCAAGACTCGGGCAAGTCATGAATACTCCAGACTTTTCCTAGAGAGCTCACTAGAAAAAGCCCACTTCAGAACACATTTAAGCATCCTCCTCTCTTTAAAACAATCAAGTTCATCTTTGGTCTCATCACAGACCACACTATCTGCTTTTGAAAAGGTTAGGGAGCATTTTATAAGGAGAAGGAAGTCAATACAGCTAAGCCTCCACAGAAGAAAAAGCAATTAGTACAGAGAATTACATTAAATACTCAAATACTTTGATACTGTGGAGAATATGACAAAGGTCAAAATAAACAAAAGCAAATTAGAAAAACCCAAACTGCTCTGTAATCTTTGAGCTTTTATATATAGTCTACAGAACTACAGCAGAGATGATATGCATCTACAGTATAACATGTTTTATCCTGCACAGCTTACACAGAAATGTAACTATATGCTTTGTTTAAAGCCAAACCGTGCATTTTGAACACAGTTTGACTACAGGTATCCCAAAAGAGGAAGAAAAGTCATAATCCATTAGAAGGCCACAAAGTGCATAAGGAGTCACTCATAAAATAAAGCCATTGCACGCAATGCACAGTTTAAATGTACTGAAGTACCACACTGGAAGAGTTGATAGCACAGTTCTGTCCACATAGAATAGCAGCATTTATATATAGAAAGCTATTGCCCCTGAACTATAATGATAACCCTTCCTCATAAGGATCATGGATGCAGACTGAGAAGTAATCAAGGTGCAGATAAAAGATATCTATTTGAAACACTGTAGGAGTTCTTGTAACATTAAAGTTCTGATTTTGACACTCCAGCTGTATGATTCTGGAAAACCCTGCAAGTTATGACAGAACAAACTAGCTAAGCATCACTGCTGAATGTGACATTGTTCTGCAACTGTCTTACTGAGCAAGATCAATGCCTTTATATTCATACAATCTGGAGGACAAGGTTATACTGCTGTTCAGTTATATAGGCTCAAGTCGGAAGAAGTGATATAGCAGTTATCTAGCGGAATGCTTCCAAGAGTCTTAATTACAACTTTCTCAATTGCTCTGCACAGAGGCTGCACTGAAAAAGATCTATCCCACTTTTAACTGCTTTCTGGTCACCTTAGCCAAAGCGATATGTGTTCTGCCCCTGTACTCCCATATCAACACTGGTAATTCAAGTCAGGATTTCCCAGACATTTTAGGGTAATATCACTTGTTCTTACATATCATGAAACATCTGGGTGAAGCCTCTCTTCACAAAGGGTAGGCTGGACTACCTGAGATTCGTCATCACATTACAAATCCTTAAAAAGGCTCTAAAGCAGCATTCAGCAAGTTCCTACTCGGCTGAGGGAGTGACCTGACAGGTTGGCAAGGAAAACACTTCAAACATCTCTCTTATTTAAGGAAGGCAAGTTCCAGAAGAGAAAAGGTGATGTAGAACTAGGAACCTACAAGCACCGATATCAACAGCTTGATAACCTGAGGAGATAAATAACTGAATCTTCTCTCAGTAACTCACAACACTGCGCAAATTTAAAACACACCAAAAATGAAAACCCCTGAAAAACAAAAACCAAGACCAAACAAAAAGCCAAACACCAAACAAACCACCAAGTACCACTCCTAATAGTGAAGAAATCACTGCTCTGTGTCCCTGCGCCGTATTTTGTCTTGAGATAGCAACATGAAAACTTTACACACTCACTACTATCTCACTCTCTATGAATCTTCAGAGCAACTGAATGGCCTTTTTGGGTATGGAAAGGTATGAAAGCACTGTCTTCCCCATTCTTCCCACAGGTTACTGTGCAGTAAAACAGAGCAAAAAAAGGACAGTTGAGAGCAATCACTAAGGGAAGTGAAAAAGGCTGCCCAACACCAAATTTTACAATCCCGCCCTTACCCATTAGGTGTCTGAAGATGACTTAACAGCCTTGCCTGGACTAACAGGTGAACTGAATTAGCAATGTATAAAGGTATTCCCTAAGGAGCAGCTCCCATTTATCACACTGTCAAGAGACCAAACAATAAGGCAGCAAGATTATCCAGATTTGCCCACAACCAGCCTTCTGTTTTGTCCATAGCTGCATGTTCCTGATACGTCTTTCCTTTGCCCACCCCACCGGCATTGACATTCAGTGGTCCACTCCAGTCTCTCCATCTTCCACCTTCTTCTAGGAAGCCTTGTTGCATTGCTATCCATCGAGCAAGTAGACTACCACTTCATAGGTTGACATCATGATGGCTGTGTTTGGAATCTGTCTGACCAGATGTGTAGTTAAGCCTCTGTAAAGGGAGCCATACCCTTCTTCTCGCACAAGCAAAGATAGTGTCTGGAAGAAAGATCTGTATTTTGTTCCCTCTTCTCTTAGTCTTGTTCGTACAACCTCTGCACAAAGAAAACCACATGTGGTTAACATTCAACACTGTTAATTATCTTCTCCCTAAACCAGTTAGTGATTTTCACTTTAAAATCCCCCTCCTTGAGTTCTAACTTAGAAGAATTCTTTAAAAATGGAGGAGGAAGACCAAAGCAAGCCCAGTACGTGTAAGAGGAAAACAAGTTGAATTTTTGGCAGTATGATAAAATTAAGCAAGGAAAATTCATTTGCTTAGTTAAAATCCAGAAGAGGACTTTTGTTTGTGCTTATGTTTCAGCTTAGAAGCCACCACTAAAGAGGTACTCAATCCATTAATGCATAGGCAACTACTTTGCAGGAAAACTAAGTGCAACTGGAAACCCAACCAGAGAACCTATTTTCCTAGAAGGGGGACAAGAACTTGCTGGCAAATTCTGCAAAATTGCTGAGGATACAGAGAGATTCCAAGTGCAAAAGGACCTTCTCCTTAAGCACTTTAGGGTATACCCTAGCAAATCCTTTGGAAAAGAAATAGCTCTTGAACAAATGATCCCAAGTCTGCTACAATTATCACTGAAGACTCCTTTTGACCCATTTGATTCAGCTGTGCATGTCCCACTTACCATGAGGATATGCTATTGATGTTGCACAAGTTTTGGAAGTGGCAGCAGCCATCATCATGCCAACAAAGTCCGAAGCCTCTTTTGCCGATTCATCCTCACTGTTCATGGCAGAGGCAGTCTTATACTCCAGTAGTTTTCTCTTAATACTCTCATAAATAACAAAATGAATAACAGTCTCAGATATGCCTGCGTAGGACGCTGACATTCCTCTGTAAAAGCCTTTAATACCATCTGAGCGATAAACTTTTTGGACACATTCAAAAGCACTCATTCGCTTTTCTCCACGATTCCTAAAAAGGAGAGAACAAGAGAGACATCAAGCTGCTGCAACTTGAGGAAGGAAGACAAACAGTTTTGCTAGAGTGACAAGAGGACTTAGGAAATATCTCACACTGATGATGAGGGCTCCAATTCAGATACATTTAAGAACACGCAGAACTTGAAGTGAAAGTCTTAGGCCTTTAGCACTAAACACAGGTGATTCACTGAATCCAAGCCAAACTCCACAGGGTGACTAAGTGTCACATAGACAAGTTGAACAGCACTAGGCCTCCACAAGTCTTACAAAATAAAGGACTAAATTGCATGAAAAAGACTCCCAAATGGACTGTCACTGTGAGTGACTCATGGGAAAAAATTACTGGTTTATTCTGCATAATGAAAATGGATTTCCCCTAAATTCTGCCTCAAAAAAGCAGCTCCATAGCATGGCAATTACAATGGCACAGAGTTCAAACAGGAGGCCTCACAGCATCACAGCTATCACCAATACCAAGCACATCTAGACAGAGCATTGCAACTGATACAATGCAGGTAACTATTATTTGAATCAAATAAGCCACTGCCGATATAAAGAAAAATACTCATTAGACATGGCTGTATCAAGAAATATTTGGTAAATAAAATCTTATTCCCATTTTTAGCTTGCTTAGTGAACCGAGTTCTGCCTACTGAAACACTCAGCATATTGTACACAGCAAAACCCTTACAAGACTGCAAAAGTATGCTTCATTGTAGCCACAAGTGCCAGCACCAGCAGAGGTGAGTCACAGAATAAAATTGACTTGCTTTAAATTCTTATAAAACAAATAAGCTTTATAAGAATTTAGGTAGCTCTTATAGACAGCAATAAAACCAGACAGTAGCAGCAGCTATGGTGCACACAGCATGAGGCACCACTTGATGGCAGAATTTAAGTCCCAGTGATTTGAACCTACAGTGTCAGACAGCAGTGAATCAAGGCAGAGAGCGGGCACACAGAGGGGCATATCAGATCTTGTATAATCTAGGTGGTAGATGCTGCAGAGAACTGGGGACTGGCATTGATTTTCTGACAGGCAAGAGAAAAGAGTCAGAGAACAACAGGCAAGAAGAGAAGCCGTACCTACAGCTACAGCCCCAGGGATACCCCCATCCCTATGTGTTGCTGGCAAGGTCAGACTGCTATAAGAACTTTTTCTTCTGATGTCTAAGATGCACAACACTGTTTTGAAGGCCACAGCAATTTCAGTTTGTAAACAAAAGACATGCTTTCTTCAGCGCTTACTGAGATCAGAGGGGGTTTACCTCACAGTAGAATTAGTTCTGGGATATATTTACTATGGTCAACTTGCAGCTGACAACATGACTGCTACGAGGAAAAAATGCTAACATGGGCTTAATACAGGAAGCCCAGCAGACCTCCAAAATAGCAATATATGGCTCAATATATTTAGAATGGCTGAAAACTTTTATATTGCATGATAAATTTTCAGTAAGAGAAATCTATAAAATGAACAAGATAGCTGCATTGAGACACTTGCATCATACCAGTGTTTCTCTACAGCTTTACATAGATAGGAATAAATATAAAGGTCTTTCTTCCCCCCTATTTACATAAAATTCTACTTCATTACAAATTTAATAATAAAATAGCTTCTGAAAATGATGATGCAGTAAGTCCAAACAACATCACTGTCTATCCCGCAATAGAACAATTCCTGTGTTTTGATCCATGAAAGCAGTCTTCCCTTTTTATGGACTAGAGCTTATTGCATATAAAAAAAGAAAACAGGCATTTCTCTAAACTTTCGCTAAAACACTTAAAATCCTTATATGTATGAGTGTTTAACTCAAAGCTAAAAACAAATACAATGTATTACTGTAGGAAAATGAATTCAGAGACTTAACTTCATAATCAATTCCAAATTGGTCTACCAGTTTACTCCAGTGCCTCTCACATGCAGCAGGAGGGATGTTACAATAGAGAAAAATGACAATGTAATTTGTAAATAGATCAGCATCAACTTAGAGTTCCAAATGTTGGATATTTAATAAATCACTCCATTCGGGGATGCTGAACAGATTCAGAACAGTTAGGCAAAATCTTATCACAGCTGTGAGAGTTCCCATTGTCACTATACCTTGCATCTAGCTGTAATCGTGTCTTCACTAGCCAAATGGGATTAGTTGTTGTGATCGCAGTGAAACCTAAAATATTTGAAAAGAAAAGTTAGATTTGATAGTATCACAACAGCAACTGCATCTAAGTTAGAAACACACACAGTAAGGTACATTGGATGCAAAAACTCGGACTATACTGAGCTTTAGGAAGTACCCATTGTAGCCCTTTACTGATACTTATGAATCCATACAGCCAATAAACATTTAGGTTATTTTTAATTTTACATCACTATTGAGTAAGTTTGATTCTTAGCAAGAGATGACCCATGTAAATTAAGCCCAATTGTGTACGTTTCTCTGCCTTTCTAATCATATCAACCCTGTTCTGACACCAGAGAACAGCAAAGGTAGCTAGACTAATACTAGCCAATTTGGCAAACATGTCAATAAGAATGCATTGCAGATACAGCTCTAGCAATTTGAGATAGTATAAAGCATTGTGTCAATTTAACTTGCTACCTGAAATACAATCCGAGTTTAAAAGCATGCAGATAGAATAACTACTACTTTTGGTGCAGTTAAAAGGCATGTATTTCTGTAACTTAGGAGAGCTTTTAATACTGAACAATAAAGAGCAGTTAAACTTAAGAGCTAATGTTTCATTTAGTATTCAAAGCAGAGATTGCTGGTTGCCCTAGGACTACTTTTACAAGCATATGAGTGTTTAAATTGTTAAAGTAAATAGTATGACTTCTAACTATCCAGGCAGACAGCAACTATTCAGGCTTGCATAAGGGCTAAGTGTTAAAGCTTTGATTTTCAGTCCATTAAAGAAAAAGAAAAGGAAGAAAAAGAGAAAAGGAAACAAAAACAAAAAATAGAAGTAAGAATCATTCTTACTTCTGCAGAACCGTGGAGAGAAAAAGAGCAGAGTGATAGGCAGCTCCGAAAAAACCAAAAGTAAAACAAAAAACCATCTAGAGTTGTAATACCATACATGCACCATTCATGAGGTGTCATGTCTGCAGGAGAGAAGAGGAAAAGGGAAGAGCTGGAACATGGCCAGGCAAGAGATGATAAATTTAGACACTTGCTTTCTAGGGTGACACACATCACTTGCAGATCACTACAAAGACATGCTGCCCTCAGCAAGAGAATGGACTGGGTCTGGGGGAAAGCAACAACAGGTTACCATGTTCAGTGCATGTCTGGTGCACAACACTTACACAGCAAACAGGCTATTGATAAGCTTGTTTATGGAGATAATTAATAGCTTATATATATTTAGCAGAACTGCCTGCATACAGGTTACTTTCTGTTCTATCACAATCTAAGTTTACATTGCACACAAATGACTGCAATACTCAAGAGAAATGCCAGGGGATCTTAACTGTTTTGAGGTTTCTTCTACCCCATCCCAAGTCTTAAATAAGTTAAGATTTTCAGTTAGAGTTCTAAAGACAAACTACAAGATTTAGTAGCTACTAAGATTTAGCTCTTTTTCTGTGCCAAAAGAGCAAAAACACTCTAGAGATTTCACTTTAATCTTTTGATTAAGCAGATTTGGTTTTGTTTTTTTTTTTTTTTAAACTGACTCAAAACTTTCAGCTAAATAACTTCCCATGGTAGAGAATAAAATTTTGGGGTTGGTTTGGGGTATTTTTGATACGCTACTCTTTAATATGTTTAACATATAAACCCCTTCATATAACTGCATGAAAGTGTGTTTTTTATCTGCATTTCATGTAGGTAAATAACTACCTAAAGCCTCAAAGCATCAGGGAACTACTCTGCCATAAGAAGGCATGGGATGCTTCTAAAACATACCATATCTGCAAAAAAGATACTGTAGTTCAACTAGCCAGAGCCTTCATGCCACAGAAACTCCTGTTTCCTACAGCACTTGACCCTGGGGTGAGCTAAGTTTAAAAGAAACACTGGGTTCACATTTTTTCTATCGGTTTTATACTAGCACTAAGAATAAGGTTTTAGTTTTCTTTCAGTTCAAATGAGAATCTTTCCATACCTATAGTGGAGTGAAGGGCACTAGAAATGCACAGGACTGCAACAATGGCTTTGAAGAAGGTGGGAGGAAATTACTAATTTTCTAATTAGTAACAACTAATTACTTTCCCTACCAACATATTTTCAAGGGAAGATTTCCCTCTAAGAAACAAAATTAGTTCCCAAGTCTCTCCTAGATCTTAATTTTAAGTCAGGAAGACCAAAACATCTTTTGCATTCCTATTTAAGTTGCATGCTTTGGAATATTGGTACTGCTAAACTGTATGTTATAGCATTACCTGCTCAGCCCTTTCTCCTTCCTATTTATCCCAAGGCGTTCTCCATAGATCCTAAGTCTAGAACAGGGAATGCACAGGTGAGATCAGAGGCAGTGTCTGAGTGGCAGCAGTTACTGCTTTCACACACAGCACCAGCCTGATACTCCTAGACAAGGAGGAGGAATTCCTGATATAGTCCTAGAAGAGTTTATTGGGAATTGCCAGTAAGGAGTGGCTGGCACAGGACAAAGCCTACTCTGTGATGCACTGAACATAATTTAAGCATAGAACCTAACAGTAGGATCAGACACTTAGCAACATAGTCAATTTTTTTTCCCTTGGGATACCATAAGCCTAAATTGACAGTTCAAACCAAAGCTTTCAAATCAAAGAGCCTTCAGTAATTCATGTTTCAAGAGGTAACAACTACAGCTCAATTCTTACAGGTAATGTAGTAAATACAGTTATTGGAAGAGGAAATATAAATTAGGAGTTGAGTCATGCTGACACCAAGGAAAGCACTTAAAAACATGCAAGATACTACGTGGGATCTTTGATAAGCTTTTCTTTCTAAATATAGGAAATACATAGCAGAAGTACTTGTTAATAAATAAGGGGGGGAGGGGAAAGGAAGCTTTCAACAACAGCTATAAAGCTCTATCAATTGCTTCCTTTCTCTTTTTAGAGGTCTGATTGAACTTTGATAAGCATTGTAAAGCCTTATAATGTGTTTTATCCTCAAGAAATATTCCAGACTCATTAGAAGTGTAGATCAATTCATTAATATTAGATAATCCTGTACTTCGCTATGTTTTATTTTCTTCTACATAATTGTACCCCTGTTACAGATGGAAAGAATTCTCTCAGTCTACTTTTACAGCTATACCTCAATCTATTTATACAGCTACTGACAGGTAAGATCCCAGGTATTCCTATTATGCACCATATTTCAAAGGTCAGGGTTGTTCTTTCTTTTAATCTATAAGCCAATGTAATACAGACACATGTGAAAATGGAATGTTTAATAAAAATCCAAAGTAGTAAAATAAAAACAAACCAAAAGAGAGCACAGAGAGAGACAGAAAGGAGATTGTATACATATTACAAAAGAAAAGGAAAAGAGGTCTTGGAAATAATGTGACAACAGAGTATCAGCTGCAGCATTTTAAAGGCAGCTCTGGAACACGAAGGCAAAAAGAAAACCAAAAGGCCTTTTTAACCCAGCAGGGACTGTCAATTAACCAGATGTAAGTAAAGTAGCAGCTATCGGTGAAAGGTATTTTCCACCTTCCCCCGAACTGCACAGACAAAAAAAACCCAGCTCCAAACAGAGTTAAGGAGGAGTGATGTCTCTGCACAATGCACATCATCCAAGTTCAAGGTAATGAAAGTGAATTCCCCTTATTTTGTTTATTCAATAGATATGACAAACCCAATGTGTGGTTCTTACACTAGAGGCTGCAAGAGACGCTCAGTTCAGTACTCACGAGGTTTAAGTTAGTCCATATTGCTGCAGGAAGTGACCTGCGGATGGGGAGCATGAGATGACACGATCTCACTCTTTTCACGGGAGAAATGTACAGTAATTGCCTAAAATAGACACAGGCTTTTCTGTATCATAACAACAAGCAGTGACCTCATCAGACACATGTGTACAAATTGAATCCCATTGGAAGGATATGTGAATTAGTTATTGTGAGATCTAACTGTTTTCAGGTAAAAGTTTAGGAAAAAAACAAAAAGAAAGAAAAATAATCAGAACAGGCCACAGATATTGAAATAAGTTATGTAAAATGCACTGAGTACTGAAATTCCTGCTCATTTGCAGCAGTTCCATTTATATCTCTAAATACTTACCTATGTGACAAATTTATGTGTGAACCCTTTTCCTTTCCCTCTCCCTCCCAAATAAAATTCAAAAAACCCTAGTCTTGGGACTGAAAAAGCAAGATCGATGCCTTATGAAATCAAGCTTTCTATTACCAGTTACCAATGAACTAAATACACATTTTATTTGGTATTAAGTAACTGTGTACAACTACTAAAAAGTTACAAGTGAATGGAACAACTGGTCCCAATTTTTTAAATACATAAAACAAAAACTCCCTATATTTGGGTTGGTTTGCCAGTAGAGTTCTAGAAAGAATAGCAATAGCATACAAGGCAAAGTACTTTTGAAGCAGATTTGCAACCATGTTGTCTGAATGAGGCTATGAATGACCAAAAGGGCAAACAAGAAAGCCATACAGGAATCGAGCATCTCATTCAGTTCCCCGCTGTTCCTATTCTATGTGGCAAAAGAGGTTGAATAAGTGCAATGAAAAGGCAGAGTTGACAGTGAATCTAAGAATTTAGACTATCTTTGAAGTGTACTGAGATTATACATTCTTCACACAAGGAAATGCTCTCACTCTTGTAGTATACTTCACTGTTCATGTTACCAAAAAGAGAACCATGTGATATTCCAAGTAATAAGCCAAAAAGATTGTTTCATGTTAAAACACAGATTTTTTTAGGTGTGAAGGTGATACGAATTGTATCCTGGAAGCCAGCACACGGCAAGAGAAAAGCATTTCTAATTGCATAAGGCATCAGCTACTAAAGTGCAGCACAATTCATCCTCCTTGGGATAAAACAAACTGACTAAAAAAAAATTAATAAAATCAAAAACATATTTTATCTTGAGAAGAAAAAAATTAGGCCTAAACCCAGACAAAAATGGTTTAAATACCATACCTCAGCTTTTCACACCCAAAACTGCCATGTGCATAAAATTAGCCTTACTTACCAAGGGTAGGAGTCCAGTCTGAGATACTTAAGTACTAACATATGATACAAATAGTATTTAAAGTTTGCTAAAGTTAACTACTTGCATAAAACAGTAACTACTGTAAGCTACAGATTTTTACTTGTATTTTTGCATCATTATTGCAAACCTACAGGAAAAGATTTTAAAGTGCAAACCCCACCTTATGCTCAATGGGTATCAGAAGCTTGTATGTAATACAAAGGTTGTATCCAAACCACAAAACCCCACCACCCTCATTTAAGACTGAGTTACCCAACTTCTTACTGAAACCAATGACAGCTGCAAAAGAAAACAACCAGTACCGATTATTTTTTGCTCATTATTAGAGTTGTTTATCCACCTTGCCACTTCTGAAATCTTAAGTTCCAAAGCAAATATGGTGATCTTCATCTTAACCTGTTTAAGTCAACCAGTTCAGAGCTCACGTACAACCTTGTCCCTGTTATTTTGCCATTCCCTTCAGCTGATTTGCATCATATAGAAATACAAACCTTGCAGGTAAAACTGTTAAAAGCTGGTTTAAGTGCATTTTCTGAAATATACCAGAATTACAAAAACAAGGTTAGCATTTTCCCAATGAAAATACTGTTAATTTTAACTACAGTCACTTCTCACATAAACCATAATACTGCCAATACTGAGTATTGAGAAATTACTTGTCAAGAAACCTTCTTCTAAAGGTCTTGCACAGAGTATTTGTAGTACATAGTGCCTGGACATCACAAGATGAAAAAATAATGACCTGTTGTGTGAACCTACACTGGGCGTTCAGTTTCACTGCTTATGTGGTTTTGAAATACAACTGCAGAACTAGGTAAGTGTGAGAGAGATAATAGCCACAGAAGTTATTCACTATTAAAACTTGTTTCCAAATGTAAAAAAGGCAAAAACGAGCAACTAAGTCTGGAATACATTCACCCCACTCTCCTGCAGTCATAAGCACAAGTGTGTAATGCCAATCTTCTGGAAGGAAAACAAGTTAAAAAGATACAGAACTCCTTGATAAACTAGAGTCTGCATCTCCAAGCACTTCAGAGAAGTGACTACAGCACATCTCCATACATGTACTTTTCATTACAGAAAAAGCTTCCAAAGATAAGGAATACTCCAAACACCCATCCGCAGCACTGCATGAGTTACTACACAACTTGTCTCCAACTGAGGATAGACCTGGTTTTCTTACCCATACTTCCCCTCACCCCCCTGAATGTTTTATCCCCTTGAGGAACTGAAGAGAATTCAGTTTTCTTGGCATAACTGCCTGATTAGGATGAACTTTTCATTAAATCCCCTTCCATCCCATTTCCCATGTTGTTCACCTACAAAAAAAAAAAAAAAA
>NDXB01013151.1:0-23330 GCA_002631895.1 Agapornis roseicollis | reverse complement strand
AAGAGAATTAAAAAAAAAAAAAAAAAGGGGCTTCCTTTGAATATTTTAATGTACTCTTAACTTTGCCAAATACCTTCTTAAAACCAACACCAGAACACTATAAGCATTCTTAAAAGAAAAATAAGTCAAACAAAAACAGCAACCAAAAATAACCAAGAAAGAGCCCCACCAAATCCAGGCTTACATTCAGGTACTAATGCTACTCACAGTTCAGCCTGAAATCCACTACCACACAAATACAGTTTGTACTAGATTCAAAGGGCCCAACATCCACTTCTCTGATGCAGTAACAAGAGCTGGTGTTTGATTCTGACATGCTAGTTATCAGCTATTTTGCTGTAGAATGAAAGGCTCAAGCACCTACATACACTGCATCCTAACAAATCTATTTGTATGAACTGAGCTGACCATGCCAAACAGCTGCACTGTAGGATAATGTTTGATGTTTACTTAATGCTCCATTTAAACCCAGTGACCTATATGTACCCTATTACTAAGCCTAAAGGCATCTTGTCCCACCCCAACATTAGACTGAACATTATACTCTCTTCCAAGTTCGAATTGATGACAAAAATAAAGTTTGCCAGTCTGGAAAAGGTGTTTTCACAGGAAGATGGAGGACAGTCTTCCAGTGTGTGCTACTGACACAGCTTTTAGAGTACCATGTTTAAATACCTCAATGAGCAATCTGTCTGCTTAGTCTCCTGATGCTCAGCTACAAATAGAGTTCTTAAAATAAGAGTTTCAGGAAGAGACAGCTACATGTGCTAATATTTCTTTAGCAAGTGTAGGAAGCAGTAGGAGCCTTTAACATGTTGTCATTCATGACATGAACACTAGCATGAGGAGCACAGGTAGGCCAGCCCTCAAACATTTGACATGGAGCTTTAGAGCTTGAGTATCTTCAAGATAGACAGCAAGATATTGCATCTCATACAGTTCAAAGCCAACACTGCTGTACGGTAACATGCCTGAACAAGCCATGTAGGAAGCTGACTTTAGAGTTCATTTCTTTTCTTGCAACCCTCTGTTTCTGGTCCTCCAGTCTACTTAAAGATCTTTCTACATTTGATTTTGGACAGGTCACATGAGGACTTGTTTTCAAGCAAAGTAACAGCAGGAGAAAGCACACGGTATGGCTTATATGAATGAGATAAACACTCAGGGAGAAGAAAGAAGGAGGCAAAAACTTGGCCTACATTATTCAAGAGGGCTTGGAATTTGGAGCCTTTAATGCTACTGGCTCCACAGCTACGTCACACTGGAAAAACTTTCCAGAGTTGAAGATTAACACTGATCTTGAACTTGTATCCTCCATGTTCCTCTGCATCATACCCGAGTGACCACAAGGGATGCCCAACTGTAACAGCACTCAGTCAGGCATTCACTGTGGATGGATTAAACATTGCATTCAGCACAATTACTGGGGAAGAGGGCAGACATACAGTCACTCAGTGCTTGCTGTTTTTAAACAAGCCTATAGCAAGTAGTTGTTCAGTGTTAACCAGTTGATGTAGCAGTTGCCAGCACTACTTCTACATGCATCAGAAAGCAGCAGCAGATCACCTGCCTCCCTTTGAGACCTGTGCACCCTTTACCTGCACCACAATCTGTCAGTCATTTCTAATAATCAGCACCCTTCGCAGTTGTACTGTAGTGCTGTTGAGTTTGTCCGTTTTTCTTTTAGGCAGTTTAAGATGTCTCAGTTGAACCCGAGAATACTTCAAATGTTTTCCACTAAGTAGTGGTAGACTGGATTAAAATTCTCCCCTATCTTCAAGTCATATCATCGCTACTTAAAAATCAAGAGAAGTTTTATAGTACTATGTGGTTCTAAGCTGCTCACAAGTCTCTGCAAAATTCCCAATTTCTGTCAAAAAGTAATACCTCATTCTCCCAGCCCTCAAAAAGCCCCATATAATAAGAGAAAGCATAGAATAATTTAGGTTGGTAAATGCCTTTAAGACTACTGAGTCCAACTGTAAACCCAGCACTGCCAAGTCCACCACTAAACCATGTCCTTAAGTGCCACATCTAAGCATCTTTTAAATACCTCCAGGGGCAGTGACTCCACCGGCTTCCCTGGGCAGCCTATTCAAATGCTTGGCAACCGTTCCATGAATATATTTGTCTTAAAATCCAACCTACTCCTTCCCTGGTGCAAGTTGAGGCCACTTCCTCTTGTTCTTGTGAGAAGAGGTTGACACCCACCTTTCAGGCAGTTGTAGAGAGCAGTAACATCTCCCCTAAGCCTTCTCTTCTCCAGACTAAACCCCACCAAGTCCCTCAGCCACTCCCCATCACACTTGGGCTCCAGGCCCTGCACCAGCTCCATTGCCCTTCCCTTGACCTGCTCCAGCACCCCTATACCTTTCGTGTAAGAAGGAGCTCAAAACTGAACACAGTATTGGAGGTGTGCCCTCACCAGAACAAAACAAGTCCCATAGTATGGAGGAACCAGACCTTGCTCAGGAGTCACGAGATCCACTGAGTTTGAGCTCAATCACTGAGTGAAAGCATAATTCAGGAACTACACTGGCTTATCTAGTTCACTTGAACTTTAAAATAAACACTGCAAGGCCCAACAAAAATCTGTTTATGAGAAACTGTCAATAAACATAGCTTGTAGGAAAACAAAGAGGAAGCATTCAATAACTACGCACCCTGAACAAATAAGCAACTTCTAAGCAGCATGTCCACAGCTCTGTCACCAGCATCAGTGACAGTGTACTTTACTTAGAAATACATTTCCAGCCCTGCTTGTTTAAGAGACTACTAGAAATACTGAGAGAGAGATAATTAGACTGCTGCTACTTTGTGCTCAGAGTCCTGGCAGGCCATTAACAGCCAGCCATCAGCTCCAGTTTAGCAGTGTTCTATAGCTTATCAGGAGACTACTGCCACCATTCCTGCTACCCTCCTCACCAGCTCAAATTAAGGGGTTTATTTTACCAATTGTGGTTTAACTCAGATTAGGAAGTAGCACAGTTGGGAAAAAACATCTCCAAGGAATTAGAAAACTGTTACATTTCTTCTTAATAACACAAGTGGGACTTCAGTTAATTGCTTATGAAACTTGTACTACCTAAACCACTCTGGGCTACAGCATCCCCACTCATGTGCTAGGCCCCAACAAACTGGGACTTGGGAGAGCACTTGGTAATGTGCAACTTTTTCTCCAGTATTAGGCAAGTTTCACCTGGTAGAATGAGCAGCTAAGAAATACACTGTTGCTGAGAGAGTATGAACAGAAGTGAAGAAGGGCAAAACCTGTGTCTGAATGTTTACATCAGTTTCTAATGAATGCTGTTCAAATGATGACTTGCTCTTCTTGCCTATCCTAAATGGCACATTAGGCTCTAAACAATGTTTACTACAAGTCTTCTTCAGCTTTGCCAAGTGTATAGACCTTGCAAGGATGACTTTCATCAGAAACACTTTGTAGAAGGGCACAAGAAATCACTTCTAAGTCCCAAGTAATTCGAAGGAGAGCACAGATCAATAGGTAAATCCACAAAAATACGCACACTGGTAAAAAGATTAAAATCCCACTATTGACAAAGTCAAGTTAGAGATCTCAATCTGCTTCTTCAACTCTTAAGAGAAGGCACAAGAGACATTGCAGTCAGAGTAACAAAGACAGAAACATGTATCATCTGAATCATCTAATCTGCAGGACTGCAACAAATTTAACACTAAGACTAGACAGAGATGCTTACTGGACACCTTTGGGACAGAAGAACCTGGGGGGGTTTGGGGGGGAAGCCAACATAAACCAAACATAAAACCCCAATCAAGCAAAACTATTGATTTAACCCCTGATGTGCATTTAGTAGTCCATCACCTCACTGGATTAACAAAATCAAACCTAGAACTACTTGGGCTTTAAATACCCTATCAATGCAACACAGATGCAGCACTGACAACCATTGTCTGCCAGATAATCATGTATTATTTGTGAGACACTGTAAGGAAATAAATACATGCTTAAAAACCTAATCCAGTTTGGTATTCTAATCCCAGGTTCTATTTCCAAAGATGACTGCACAAGAACACCTTTTATTCTAAAAAGTGTAGGGTATCTACCAAGGAATTCCTAACTTTGTCCCAAATAGTTGAGTATCTTCTACTATTACCTTATACCCTGCAATTAACAGCAGAGACACCTATAGCATGAATGAGGGTCTCAATTTCAGCCACTGGACTGTCTGTGAACACTCCAAAGCAGATTAATATTCCCAGTAGCAGCTAACCTAGAACTGAAACTGTCACTTCCAAGAACTTTATTCCTTCAAATCAATACGTATCTTATAAAAATTAAAAGACAAGGCTGCATAGTACTAGCCTCAGACTCACCTTTCACAGGATTTGGAACCAGTCTTAAAGACTCAAAGATAACCCTTGACCCTGTTATCTTTGGTCTACATTCGTTCATTCATGTATTTTACCAGCTGTTTCTCTTTCCTGTATGAAAATGAAACTCCCATGCAAATACTCGCTGCCAAAAGAAACAGCAAGAGAACTGAGCTCAAAACTGTCAAAAGGAAAAAGATGTGAACAGAAGTCCCTCAAATCTCTTCACCACTTAACTGCAAACTCAGGTCCCAAATCTATCAGCAATTTCATACAGCTGTCACAAAACAAGTAACTTTTACATCAGCAGATACAGTATCTTTCTTCTGAGCCATTTTAAGGGCTTTAGCTAGTACATTCTTACTGTTCCTGAAAGTTGTACCTCATTAATCCTGAATTTTCAGGGGATTCCTGTTATTATACTGTCAAACTTGTATATTATACACCTTTCTGTCTTTAATATTAATATCACTACTAGAAGTACTGACAGACACAAACACTTAACCGCCTTATTCACCATTATGTTTCTTTCATGAAGCTCAGGAAGTTTAAGTTAACCTAACATCCTTAAGCTAAAAATACTAATCAAACTTGCTATTTCTATTTATCAGTGTGAAAATAAAATTCCCCTGATGTGCTGACATGTTTTTCCTCTTTTCACTTCTGGGTTCCTACAAGGGGAACAAGCATCACTGGGTTCCATTATCCAAAACAAACATCAACGTGCAGCAGCTTCTATTAGGAACTAGGGTAAATAAACATTAGCAATGACATTTGCATGAAGTAAAACCAGCTAAAAGCATCAGTCATCTAGCAGGAAATATGAGAAACACCAACTTCACAGTTTCCTGAGTACCAACAGCAATTTCTTGGCAATTAGGTAACCTCATGGAGCAAAACTCAAGCTGCCCTGCACTTTAAACAAACACTGCCTTACTCCGCACAGAAGAGTATCTGAACACAAAAATAACCCGAAGGTTCAACAGGAAGGCAGTAAGCTTCTCCTTATGCCTTTTAACAGGAAGAACACATTCTGAAAGACATCCATGGTTATGCCAGGAATCTATTTCAGGGTCAAGAATTTTCTAAGGTCCAAGTGTTTGGCAACTCAGTTACAGACCAACTGGCTGTTTTCTGAAAGGGAGTAATAAAAGTCTGTATCATCACACTACCTGCCACACTCTTAACTAATATCACCTCGGATCTAAAAAACACCAAATAACCCCAAGGGTCTTTTACCTTTACTTAATACATTTCAACTGTGTCTGATCTGTCTGAAGAATTCAAACACTTATCTCAAATCTATTTTCAGAGCCTTTGCTATTTTAGCCACTGGAGGGATTTGTGAAGAACCTTTGTCAGAAAATCAGTGTTCGGCATTACAGAAAAAGTTTAGACAGTTCTATAACCACAATAATTAAACAGACTCCTCCCTATACTCTCACTTCTTAAATTAGTAAACAGCCATATTTCTGCAAGAAACATCAAGAGTAAAGAAAGAATTAGGAAGTAAACCTGAGACTGGCCAACCCTGAGCTCAGAAAAGCAGCCAGCCACCTCCTAACCCAAACCAGTACCTCCTTCTACTGAGGAAATAGGTGAGTTCTCATGCCCTGGTGGAAGTTTGTATGATACAAATACACCATCATAAGCTTTCTGAAAACAAAGAACAAATCATGAAAACCTGGAAATTATTTATGTAGCCAACATGTGAATTTTTATTTGATATACCAATTACAACTGCAAGTAGATTAATCCTAAACATATTAATCTCTCTATAAAACAAAACATTAAGGTCTTTCTGCTCCTTTTTTTGTTGCTTAAGTAGTCTACTAACAAAAAAACCAGCTAATATACTTGAACTAAAACACTCATCTAAAGCCTACATTTCAATCACAAGACTTTGTAATTTAAGGATGCAGCACATTCAATGTACTGCTTGATTTGGAATAATAGCACCTGAGTTTATACAACTAACATGCTGCCTGCAGTGACAACAGTTGCTATTTGACTAGGAGATGGAAAACCAAATAATAGGCCAAAAATTCTGCAGTTCAACTCCTGAACTGAGTTCTGTGCAATGCAAACAAATAGTTTAGAAGGAATAAAATTAAAATCAAGAGTTTCACCTAAAGCATAATTTTCTATTATGATCCAGCTAGTAACAGTTCCCACAAGGGCAAGATATTACTAGCAAATGCAACTGTGGTAACTATGTAGTTTGTGGAAACAGATCCTGACAAATAGGGCTACCACAACAAAACAAGTGATTTCAAACATGTCACAGCATGAACCTGAACTGCAGGTACACTATTGATCCAATCAGGTATGTCATACTCTTTAGTACAGGCTGCACCAAGGCAGTTTTGGACAGTCTAGAAAATTATGCTTTAAGGTGACAGCAAAGTCATTCCATGGAACCAACTTCTATTTCTAAATGTGATGGCTGTTATTTTTACATATAGAACTTGAGAGAAGGTCTTATTTTCACAAAGTCAGGAAGGTCTGAGTAGTGCATGGGAGAAGGGTTACATGTAAATGAAGTAGTACTTCCTTGTTGCACTGGCTAATGCATGAACTAGTCCAGCAAAATCATTGAGATGAGCTTTCCCCTTTACCAAAAAAGAAGGGAAAATCATCAGTTCAGCAATGGTACTAGAAACTATACTTAAACCATTTCAAAATCAATGCTTATTTTTCTTTCTAAACTTTGTAGTATTTCTCCCACAAAATATTGGCTGTAATCACAATTATTATGCAGTTATGAAACAGAGAAGGGATTCTTAAAAATGAAGCTGCCTAAGTACAAATTACTTGAGAAAAACCAAGGCACTTAGTGCTATGTAACTCCCTCACCATCACTGCCCTCAAGGCCAGCACTGCTAAAAGAGTCTGTCAGACCTGCTGGAAAGGGATAAGGACACAGAGATAGGAAAAAAGGAATCAGGAGAAAAACTTATTAGATATATGACACTAACTCCCAACATAAAATTGTAATGGCCCAAAGTATTGCAGGCTGTCAGTTGCTGAATGGGTCATAAAACAACCTAGGCAGCTTTAGAGAAACCTCATGATGGCTGGCCCCACCTGCATTACTAGAACAGCAGTGTCATCAGTTACAGTTTCATTACAGAAAGCAGGAACTGCAGTTCCAAAAAGCCAGCAGATTGAGATAATAATATTTCTCCCATACAGTCTCCAGCAAAACCTAAAGGAAAAGAAAGCTTCCTTCCTTTCTCTAAGTTTCACTGAAGACTGAAGATCACTCAGGTGACCTGAACTCCACCATACCTCCCAAAAAATCACAAGATGACCCTGAGTAACTTTTCTGCTACTACACACGACTAAATACACACAGAAGGCTTTGCTGAATTAAGGGCACAGGAAACATGTGGCTGACACAGGAGGAAATGGCTTTCAGCCTTTTTCTCACAGCATAACCCTTTACCCAACTGGCCGGCAGCTAAGCACAGACCACACTGCTGTGCAAAAACGAGCTATGAACGAGTTGAGCTGAGCAATCTTCACCGGGTCTTAAGTTTCAGGTTTATAAAACTGTCTCTATCATTACATATCATTCTGCCTAGTTATCTTTGCTGTGCAGAGCTATGAAGTTCAAGTGCTACAACAAGTAAGGCAGCACTGCAGTTTTTCTGATGGTTTACAGGGATGTAAAGGCTGAAGATAAAACACGCACTTGTTTATCTCAGGCCTCCTGATGTATAGTCATTTCCCTCTTAAACAGAGGGTCAGAAGTTCAGGGCGTGGAAACAGCACATACAGAAGCCTGTATCAGGTACCTAACACGGAAACCTGCAAATGTGCTGGAAGCAGAGGAACTGCTACTGTGTATCCAACCCACCCAGATGTGCTCAGAGTAACACTCTGCGTGATCCTTCCCTATGAAACACTCCGGCCCAGAAGCAGTCAGTTCATTTTGGGTCAAGGAGGAGCACAAATGGAAACCCAAGCTCTCATTGGATGCAGTCTTGTCGCTTCTCCCACTTCACCACAGCCACACTCATAACCCAAATACACGTCTATAATTAAGGGAAACAGGATCCCCAACTTTCTCTTTTAAACTAGGCGCCCCTGGAGGGACCACATGCTGTGTGACTGCAGCATCCCAAGCATTACAAAGCTTAATTACATGAAGACAGACTAACACCTGCAAAGATACCAGTTACCCCAAACTTAACCAACGCTACAAAGGCCACATATTCTAACTACATTAGTCTCCCCGATTTCTTCTGCCTTCATGGGCAGAAACCTCCATGACCGCGTCAAAACGCACACCTACAAGCAGTAGTCACCACTGTCGAACCGCATTCAAGTAACACAGCGGCCCATAGACACTAGCGTTACCCACTCATCACTCCTGGACTGCTGAGGGGACAGGCGCGCTTGGGCAACCTCCCCGACACCTCTGAGGAGGACTCAGTATGTTTCTCCACAAACGCCAGATAACGGTGGAACTCCTGGCACGGGATCAAAGGAAACAGGCTATTTATAAGGGAAACCTCCACTCCCCTTCCTGAAGGGCCCACGTTCCCCTCGTATGCTGCCCGCAACAGAACGCCACACACGGGGCCCGGTCTGGCAGGCACCGCCTCAGGCACCCAGCGAGGCCCAGGGCAGCCGGAGCACCCCCGGGCCTGGGCCGCAACGCGTACAACCAGCCTGGAAGCGCCGATCCAGGCCGCGGCCGCCGTCCGCAGCGGGCAGGACCCGCACAACCCAGGGAAGGCGGGAAAACCCACCGGAGCCGCTTCCGCGTACAGAGATAAGGCCGGGAAGGAGCTGCAGGGCGGCACATAGTGCGCGTCCCGCTACATGGAGCCCGTGAGGGAAGAAGGGCGGGAGGGCCGCGGCCGGTGCCACCTACCCGCCGGCGAAGAGGTGCACCAGGGTGTCTCTCTGGCTCATCCTCACCGCCTGCGCAAGCGGGAGGAAAGGCTCGGCCGGGACCTGGCTGCCGGCACTCAGTATTAACGCGCACCGCGGCGGGGGAGGGCCGAGGGGTAGGGGCGGAGCTTAGCCTGGCTCCGCCCCCCGCTCGGAGCCGCTGCGGCAGGCGTGGGGCCTCCCTCATGAATATGCAATGAGCCCCCGGTAAACAGAGGACGCCATTGGCTGGGGGTTGCGACGTCACCGCCTGAGGCGCGGGCTGTCCCTGAGGGAAGGTCTTAAACCTCGCCAAAACCATAGGGACGGGGATTATGGGGTAATGTTGTTGGGCCTTCAGCATCCCAAACTGCGGGGTTATCACGGTGTGCGGTCGGCTGAGGGGTTTTGAGGGTTGGTTGTTTACATTATGGATCGCATCTATAATGTAAATATCTAATTGCTTCAATTGCAATTCGTGGAAACCTCACAGCAGCCTTCCAGTGTCTGAAGCGGGCCTACAAGAATATTGGAGAGGGGCTCTTCATCAGGGAGTGTAGCAATAGGGCAAGGGGGAATGGCTTTAAACTGACAGAGGGGAGATTCAGATTAGACATTAGGAAGTTCTTACCTGTCAGGGTGGTGAGGCCCTGGCACAGGGTGCCCAGAGAAGCTGCAGCTGCCCCATCCCTGGAAGTGTTCAAAGCCAGGTTGGACACAGGGGCTTGGAGCAAGCTGCTGTAGTGGAAGGTGTCCCTGCCCATGGCAGGGGGTTGGAACTGGGTGAGCTTTAAGGTCCCTTCCAACCCAAACCACTCTGGGATTCTGTCTCCCCTAGAAGGCACTCAAACACTGCTCTCCAATGACTGTGTCTGAAGTGAGCATCACAACTCATTGGGTGACTTTTGTCTTTTTCTTCAAAACAAATACTGAAAATCAACAATGCTGCACAGGAAAACTCTCAGGATTGCATATAAAGTTGTCTGAGTCAATGTTTTGAAACTCCAAGCACCCAAAAGCAAATAGATGATTGGCTACAATCTTTGTGAATATCCATGAAATAAATACAGAATTACTTCAAAAATATAAGAAACTATTTCATAATAGCACAAGAACCTCGAATCTCTGCATTAATAAAACAAGCACATATTTGGAAGCAGTCCTTTCCTATAAAATACCTTTAAGAAGGTGAGGTGTGTGAAGACACAAGCTACAAATGTAATGTGGAATAGTGCAAGCGTGATAGGAGTTGAGAAGGAGGTTGGGTGAGTGGCAGAAAGCTTGGACAAATGTAGGATGTGGAGATGGTGGGTTAAAGAGTAGTTACATCAAACTGAGGCAAATAAAAGTAGGATATATATTCCAGTTGTATATTTCAATATATGGAATATATTCCAGTTTTGCAGTTGGAATTCTGCATTCCTGCTCTACACAGCACATTGAAGCTAGTGAAAAACTGAGTGAGCATTGTTCCGAAATAAAATAAGAAAGACTTGCAGAAGCCTATAGTATGCATACATGAGACATGTTAAACTCAACTTTCAGAAAGTGCGAAGGGATCATGTGCAGCTTGGCACAGGATGTCACACAGAAAAGAGTAAACATATTCAGGTTAATTAAAACAGACACGTTATTTTCAGAGTACTGGAAAACTCTCCCAGTGATTTAATTAAACACTGCATGCTCAGTCCCTTGCGGTGTCCATGTCCAGGTTGAATGAAGCCTTGGGTGGCAGGGTTTAGTGAGAGGTGTCCCTGCCCATGGCAGGGGGGTTGGAACTAGATGATCTTAAGGTCCTTTCCAACCCTAACTATTCTATGATTCTATGAAAGATGAAGGTTTGTATGCCACCTACTTAGTTTTAGGTCATGAGTCCAATTTCTTTCCTAATTCCCTCAGTTGCTTATGACAGAACAGAGGATGGCTTTTCTGTAGGCCATGTGATGCCACCCAGTGAGTACATGTCCTTGTAAACTCAAAAGAAGATTAAATAACAGACAAAGACTGGTTTGTTCTGTCTCTGTATAGGTGAACTCCTATAACCTGGCAGCTACTAACTTCATCTGGCACTTATGTCTTGCACTGTGACAAATGTAATGGGATTATTTTTATGAATGCATATTGAATAGTAAGAATAAGTACAGCTATTGAACCATTTTGTTTACACAGAATCACGGACTGGGTTAGGTTGGAAGATACCTCAAAGCTCATCCAGTTCCTCTGCCACAGGCAGGGACACCTTCCACTAGAGCAGGTTGCTCAAAGCCTGTTCTGTTGGGTTTTGGACTTACTTTTCCTATTAGCTTGGTGTAAGTAAGGCATGTAATGGGATTTTCCTAAGTCGTAATAAAGAGAAAAATGTGTGACAAAAAGTGAAGCCCTTGTTTCTACATTTTCTAGCTTTCAGTTCTTCTCAGGATACCACCCCCATCGCATGTGCTTCACTTTTCCTTGTGCAGGCTTTGAAGAGAAAACACTCCCTCTTAAATTTCATCAATGGCTTTCTGTGTAAGACGGAGCAATATTAAAACTTAACCACCCTTCCTGATACAACTGCTTTTTCCTGCTATTTTATGGCAGATTAAGGTGAGATGGTATAATTTCTGCTGCTAGTTTTCTAAAGTAGTTCTAAAAATGACATTTGTCTTTCTATTTGGAACTACTGTGTTGGATCCTTGCTCTTATTATGGTTGTAGTGACCCTCTCTTTTTCAAATATTTATATGACCACATGACACAAGTTTTAAATGTACAGACAATGAGATGATAACTCCACATTGGAAACAGAGATGTAGGTTTCATGGTTTTGTTTACCCTATAGTGTTCTTTAAGCAAGCACTTGCTATCTTTTGCTAGTGCCAAGGTTAGTCCTTATAAAATGATAGCAAACAATTCACCTATGAAATAACTTTTGTACTAACCAACCTGTTATAAAATAGTTACCATTCTTAGATGCTCTGTTTTCCTAAACGATACATTATTCCCTTTCCCAGACAAGCTCACAGAAATGTATTTTCTCCCATCAAGCAATGTGGAAACAAGGCTTTTTCAGTTGGGAACTTTGATCCTGAACCATTTTAATCCACTTCTTTCTCCTTCTATGAAATTCTCCTGCTGTGGGATAAAAGTATTAACTGATAACTTGCAGTGATAGATGGATGTATTACATGCTCATGGTGAGAGAGGGACATTTGTATCTTTGGAGGACTCAAAAAGTAGTAGGTAGGATCCTTTACTCTGACAAATTCCTCGGGTTGTGTGGATGGAAAAAAAAAGCCCCAAATAAAAACCACACACACAAAACAAACAAACAAACAAACCCATACAAGTAAAAAACAAATAATGAAAAAATAAAGTAAAAAAAAAATTAAAAAACCCAACCCAAACAAACACCCCCCCAAACCCTGAACAACCCCCAAACAAATAAACCCCCCAAAACAACCCCCCTTTCCTGTTGGTGAATGAAGAACTGAGATTGAGAAACAGAGGACAGTGACACAGAGCTCACCTAAGGCTCTAGCTCAGGGAATACCATGTGAATGGGTTGGACTTGATGATCTAGAGGTCCCTTCCAACCTAGTGATTCTGTAATTCTGTGAATGCTGTGTATGCCCCATTGTGCTGCTGAGAGCTGGCTGTAGAGGCCAGCCCCACGTTCAAGGACTCATGAAGCACAACATGTTATTAGCTGGCTGTCTCTGAGATGCTGAATAGTGAGACAGAAGGAACCAAGATCCTTTGACCAAGGCCATCTACAGAAGTTGCTCAAAACACAGTAAGAGACACAATTGCAGTATGCTGCTTTGCTTCTTCCCATGAACTACTCTTCCTCCTAATCTCTTTTATCCATTCTTCAAATGACTGTCTTATCACCTTGCTCTGTTTCTCTCCAAACACCATGAAAAGTTAGAGGAGTATTTCATATAAATGCATGTTTTTAGGAATGATGTGTAGAATTAAAAATTATGAAAATTCAGAATTCAAGCCTATGAAGTTTAAGTTTTTATTCACTTCCTTTAGTCTTCCTAATACTTCAAGAGCATATAGAAGAATGAATGAATATACACTAGCCCCAAAATTGTGGCCACAAACTTTATGTTCTCCCTTTAAAGTATTTCTTATTTCTAGGAACTGAACCCATATAATTTGAGAAATTGTTAGAGCACTTTTCATTTGGTAGGAAAACAGCATATTTTCCTTAAATTTCACAATGTAATACTTTGTAATGTAATACAATTTAATGCTTGGTATGGGCTATCCTGAGGATGTATGAGGTTCTCCTTTATTTCCTTCAGAAGGAATAAGGTTGAGTGTACCATGCGCTCCACAGGGAGTGAGGTGGGAGTGGTGAGGGAATATGCCTGCTGAAAAGCAGTTTTCCAGGGCTTAAACCTGTAGCTATTCTGCTCTGGGGCTAGAGTTAGTTCAGAAGTGCATTTTAAGTCATCTGATTCAATGTTTGTGAATGGATGAAGTACAGCTTGTTAAACAGCTGGCATTAATTTCCCTATATGTCTGGCTAAGTAGTTAGACTAATGAAGACCTGGCAGAAGGGCTAAGTTAGATGTAATGTAAGCCTCTGTCAAAAAAAATACCACCAAACCTGTATGGGTTTCTTTAGTATGTGGTATAAGAGATCAAGAGGGATTGGTTGGGTTTTATTCTTTTAAATATGCCTTTCCTAATGTTTTATATAGTTTGTTTCCATAAACTGTTGAAAATGGGAAGAGATGATGGTTATGCTTTCACATATGGTGCTCTTTTTCTTTCTGCTAATATGTTCAGAGCTTTTCAATGAAGGGATAATAACTTCAGACATATAAACCCCCAGATCTTAAGTCTGTCCTATAAATAACTTGTTCTCTGACCTGTGTGACTCAGCCTTGAGTGATAAATACCATCAGCAAAAATGATGGCGTTGGGGTGTTATTTTTTGCTACAAGTTGAGCATATTTTAAGTGGCGGATCTTGACTCAGAGCAAGACATTACAAGGACATTGTAAGTACAAGTATACTTATTCTGAGAGTTAATAAAATGAGTCTGTCTGTACTGCTGTTATTAAAGGGTAGAAGTAAATTTCTGTACTGATGTAAAGTGCAGTAGTTGGAGGATCTCTATTCCATCCTAGCAAAAGCTGACATTTAACTCTGAGGCAGTTTTTAAAGTATAGTGATTTTATTAATCTTCTTCTATCAAACTGTACCTGAATAAATTTATAACTTCATTTCACAGATAATGAAGCAGAATGAGACAAGGCAGATGGTTTAACCAAAACCATTGGACAGACCGCTGGATGTAGAAATAACCTTTCGATTAAGAAAGCCAGCAGGGAGACTGTGGTAAGCAACTTCAGACTTTTATAGGCCTTCTTTTTCTTGAGAATGGAGCAGCCTTTGCTCCTTGATGATACATACATTAGTATGTCTGTTGCTCAAAGGCTTATCTGAAGTTTGTAGCTTACGGAATCTCTTGGGAAACATCCAAGATAAAGCAGAAGAGGACAGGGAAAAGGGATAATGAGTAGGGAAAGGAGAGAGGAGCAGCTGATTTCCTTCAAAAAGAAAAAAGAAAGGTGGGAAGAGCAAAAGCACGAAATTGAGGTTTGGGAGAGTGGTGTATATGTAAGACTGAGAAAGAACAGAAAGCAGGATGATCTGCAAACAAAGAGTGAAGACAGGACAGGTCATATCAATACCTGGAGGTGTTTGCTAGGAAGGATATAAGCCCTGTGTTGAAAACTGGATTTCAGATTTGGGAACATCCATGGATGTTCCCAACATCACTGGAGAGACAACAAAGCAGTTAATTCTGCTGTGCTTGGTCCTTGTGAAAGCTGTGGAGAACACTTTGCATTACTTAATCCTGTCAGTTTTCAAGGCAGGTGTATTCACATTGAATCAGGTGTACAGAAGAAACATTCCAGTTATCTGGAAAATGGATGGCTTATCGTATCAGAGAACACTTAAAAGATTTCATTTGTTTAGACAAGATAAATAAAGGCTGAGACAAGATATGATTACTGCCTTTATATATGTCAAGGGATTAAGCTACAGGAACCAGAAAAGAGAAATATCACATAAGCTAAAGGTTGATACTAGCAGCGTTACCAGAGGTCATGAATAAATTCAGGTTGAGAAAAAGAAGATGCTGTGATGTGTTTTTTACAGCACCTGTCGTCTCAAATGGGAGAGTTCAAGTACTGTATGCACCCAATGCTCAGATGAGTCTCAAACTGTGAGAAGGTAGATAGGTTACCCTGCCTTCTGAAAGACACAACTCCAACATGCAGTTCTGTTTTAGCTCATCCCTAAAAGCATGAGCTTCTGTCCTTAGCTTACTTTCAGAGTGGTGTGTAAACAGTGTTACATGGATCCAAAATTAGTTTCCACATGTGAAATTTTTCATATCAGTTTGAGAAATTTACTCACTCCTGAATGGAATGAAGCATAACTTCTGCAGTTTTGCAGAGTGACTCATTTAGAATGTGAATGTGTGATCACATACATTTTACATAGCTGGAGTGAGCAAAACCAGGGAGCTTAGTAGTCATGTGGTTAGAACAGCAACTCACTGCTGTGTTTATTGGAAGAGGCTGGGTATAAGTGTGGAGGAGGGATCACAGCAGTGCGTGTCGATCTCCATGGTGTGTTGGCCTTTAGGGTTTAATGTAAGCCCAATTTAGACAACTGAGCAAATCCAACCATCTTAGCTGTGCATGAAAGCTATAGAAGCATTTTCAGGCCACTATCACTAGCAGTTGCCAAGGGAGTCAGCCACATTGCTGCTCTCACTTGATAAATGTGCCTTAATGATTAATTTCCATCTGGAGGAGATGTTACTTCTCTAGCTTACTTAAGCCTGGGGAAGGAATCTGCTGACTCAGGTGTACACTAGGGAGCTAGGCTTCATTACTGCTAATGAACCAATTAAGGAAGTATTGCCAGGAGGCTTTGCTTGTTTCAAGTGATAATGCATGTGAAGTCTTGGTATGTAGCTGTAGAGTACAGTTTTTGTTTCCTGGGTTGTACCCTGGATATTATGCATATGACATAAAGCTCAGTTAGAGCCTCAATTTTTAAATGTAAAAACCATAACTAAAATGAAAACTGTTAAATCCTTGCTACAAAGGGAGGATCTTGAGAATCGTTCTCAGGTTGTTTATCCTGACAAGGCAAATGTTGTTTCATATTGTATTTGCAGTAATCAAACACAATTCAACCTTTCCCCAATGCTTTGAAAATACTCTGGAAAATCTTTGGCTCATTTTTTGTGCAAGTTTAGACACAACGAACCTCAAGTTTTTTCATTCATATCATGCTGTAACTCCCTTGGCCTTGCTGCAATTGCAGCTTGGATGAACTTGGTCTTACCAGCCTTGTGGAAACAGCAGTGGTTTTTGTGATGTGATACCAGTGAGAGCTGATGGAGACGGTTTTGACACATTAATTTACCAACTCTTGTCTGGATTTGGAGTTAGGTTGTTAGTAACTGTAGTGGGAAGAACAACATTTCATTTTATTGATGATAAAATGATGCCAAAATTCCATTGATTAAATTGATTTCACAAAGAAACAGATGTTTAACAGGATACTGTTTCTCCCCAAAAATGAAACAGAAATTCTGTATAACCTAGCATGATTGCTAATTTATAGTTCAAACTCCCTATTTTTACTCATGCTATTAAATTGTCCATCTCTCCTAAAAAGAATCTTTTCAATTTCCATCTCTCACACAACAAGAATTTCTGGCTAAGGATAAACTCCTTTCTCCTTCCCACAATGTTCTTCCTGCTACATTAGAATCTTATCTTAAATTTAGTTTTCCATGTGAGCAAAGCAGTCTACTATGTGCTCACAAAGCCAAGTCTGTGTGTGATTATCTAACACACATGTGCTTCAAGTATATCCAAGCAGAATTCAAATATTCCTAAATCCAGCTTAGTACAGTACCGACTTTGTTTCCCGTTGTCCTTAAAGTTCTGAGGATAGATTAGTTACAGACAAGGAACCAAACAGAAGTTTACCTGATACTGTGTTTTATCCAGACTACAGCACAAGGTTCATATTTTGAGATATTTAGCCACATTTTTGACTTAGTGGAGTCTGATGTGTGTAGCTTGAGGTTTATGTCTTTCAAAGGGATATGATCGGTTCTGATATGTAAAGAAGGATGGAGGGAGAAAGCATGCAACTTGTTTGATTAACTGTTAAATTTACATGTAGACCCTGCATCTGTCAGTTCGTGGTGGACATATTAAAAGTAGATTCTCATTTTGACTTTGTTCTGACATAAACGTGAATAATAAAATGGCAGTTTGTATTTTGCAATGTGTAAAGATCTTCCTTTGAATGGCTTTACCTTCTAGTGATTTTTTTTTAAGGAACAAGCACTGAATGACAATATTCCAGTAGCTGGCTTTCTTCTTACAAAACCTAATTCATAATGATCAGAAGAGAAGTTATTATCCTTTCTGCAACAGTTATTTCCAGAATGGGAAGCTAATAGTGAATTTGATCTAAGATTATGATATCTGCTACTTCCTTAAGGTGAACATACACTTAATTTAAGAATGTGTTCTTCTCAGAGCTTGTAAAGTAATTAACAAGCTTTGTCATGGTCAGAACAATGCTTGTCTGTTGCTGAACAATAAAACTAGCCCTCTAGGTTATAATCCAACTCACCTATGATTATCAGACTGAGACCCTATAAAAGAGTTACTGATGTAATCCTCATAAAGAGGACGTTGAAACCACATTTGAAATATGTGTGAAAACCAGTTCAAAATTCACTGCATTACAAGAAAAAGGGTATGTGGCATTTACAGGAAACTGTCATTTCGTATTATGCAAGAAAAACCAATTCTAGGGATATATTTAAATTGTTGGGGGAGTGGAGGGTGGGAATCCTAAGATCTGAACATATGCTAAATGTTAAAAGAGAGAGTTTTGATTTCATCTAACATATTTAGTGGGACAGATGGGATTTTTGTTTCCCAATTCTGGGAGTTGCCTTTATGAATTCCATCCTGGAGTGAGTCCAGGATGCTTTTTTTTCTGTGACTTAGTCACATATTAGAAGACTCAAGATGTGAGGATATGTCAATACTTTTCCTTTCAGAGTTTCATAGAACAGCAAATAGAGTGTGCTATGTCTGTGCAACTTTCCTCTACAAACATGAAAAGCTGTAGAAAATAAATAATGAAAACTGCTGGACTGCCAGTGAATGAAGATGACAGACATGACTTTTTATGTTTCTTTTAAAAGACAGCATAAAAAGGAACTAACAAAGGATTGCTGATACATCATGGCATATGCTAACATATACTCCCTGTTCTCTCCGCCCTTTTTGCATTCTCCTGCTTGTAGTTATTAGCAAGACTTTCTAAAAGGAGGAACTGGGTTTTCAGGATCACATGGCAAATATATCCTGAAGCCTTTATATATGAAGAATTTTCCAGCACTGCCAGCTGCTGATGTAATTTCAGAAACACAGTTAATTTTGCTCGTCATATCAGAATGCTGCTGTGGAAGTTAATTTTCAGCCTTAGCCTAGTTCTGGAAAGAAATATGTAGAAGAATAACTTGGAAATACAGATCCAATGTTTTCTTCATGTTTGCAGCTGCTTAGAGGAAGAAAAATTACTGCTTAAGCAGTATGCTGCTTATATATATTTAAACAACACAGTGGTGTATAATGCTACAAAGGAGCATTATATTATGCACCACAATGTCAACATTGTGCAATTAGGCAGCAGTCTAGAAAAAACCTGTTAGGAGATTAGAAGACAGGCTTGTTTCACCAGGCCAGAGAAGCATGCATGCTATTTTTACTCCAGTTTCTGAGAACTTCAGTAGCTGGAATTTGGGTTGCAATGTCAATAGAGGCACTGTTTGGCTATACTAAGTGACTTCTCACACTGAATTGGAGTGATGCGTGCGTGTGTGTGTGTGTAAGAAACACTTCAGTTTGAATAAAACTGAGCAGTCCTCAAACAATGTGACAGTTTGAGTTCCTCAGACTCTACATGGAACCTAATTCACACTGAATGTAATTGGGTATAGTTCAGCATTGATTAATCTTCAACTGAAATCAATACCTTGGTCTGGACAGGGGGAGATTAGGCTAGTCAGAAACATACTGTGATGTTTGCTTTTGTAGTCTATTTGAGAGGTCAGATAATGGAGACATCAATTGAAAGCAGGATAAACATCAGGCTTCTTCCAGTGGAATAGCCTTTTCCTGTCTCAAATGGAAGTGTTAATTTATCTTCAGAGCAAGCTGCCAACTCACTGGTTATGTTTATATCCAGTATATCCCAAACATGACCAGTAAGAATTTCAGTGTTCAAACTTGTGTTTTAGAAAGCAGACACTGGATTTATGAGTGAAAACATCAGTGTTAAAACCTAGTTTACAGAAAGCAGTGGGATTTTTAACCTCATTCACTTTTCAGTGTTTGTTACAATTATATCAGCATGACTTCAACATGCAGAATGAAGTTGGCTGTAATGCACATATGTTTGAAGAAAATATTTCAATTTGAATGAAACTGGGTAAGCCTCAGTGTGCCACTTCCAGTTCTTCAGGCTCCAAATGGAACCTAAGCATGCTATGTCCTGAGTTCTTTATTGGCAATGTCTCATCTGTGGGATAAAACTATAGTACTTACCCATTGACCTTTACCATCAGGCTGTAAATACCCTGTTTTCCTCCAGTAGACTTGGTAAATACCATGGTTTCATCCTCCTTAGGTGTGGTTTTGTTGTATGTATCTTTCTTTTCAGGGCAAAGGGGATAGTATGGCTCCGAGCCTTGTTTTATAGGCCCCAAACAAGGATGCCTCCAGTAGTCAGAGGTGCTATCACCGAGGCTGTTGTTTAACATGTAGCCTTAACCGCTGAATCAGAACATCTGTTGAGAAGTAGTTTGTCCTCACAACCAGGAAGTATGTTGGCTGTTCTGATTCTAAGGGCCTATGGCCTTGGACTTCTGGAGGAAGAAATACATGAGGGGTTTTACGGGGTTTTATTCTGCTCCACAACAGATGTAGTCATTTGGCTATATATTTACAGATATCTTATATTAGAAAAGTAAGCCAAAGTGCAAGCCTCTCTAGTGCTGATGGTGAGGTCTTACATTGTTTTTGATTCTGCACAATTATTATGCAAGAAGGCACAGCCAGCTGTGAGACAGATGGAGCCACATATGTGTCCACACCCAAGAGGGAGGTCTGTGTACAGAGCTACATTCAGGAATAAGGCCAAATGAATGATACCAAAGGTTATTCACAGAGAGATGCCTAGATCTGTAGATAGATTCACTTGGATTGTATGGGTGACTGGTTGGCTTTGTGTTAACTTTCTGGCTGTAATAATATTCTTGCACTTAAGTCTATAAAGCAGTAAATAGTGAAGCAGTACTTGGAGAGTATTCCGGTCAGCAATCTAAATTCAAGATGATTGCATAACTTGTGCACGTGGTCTCTTTCCCAAACTAGGTGTGGATGTGCACCTTCCTCCTCTGCAAAACTGATGGCACCTTGCCACCATCACCTAGGAAAGTCTAGTGTGAAAAGAGATGTCACATTCTTTTCCTCTCTCATTTGCTGCAGCATTGAAAAGCTCTGCAAAATGAGATAAAAGCTGCTGCCACACTGAGCCTTCAGGACCAGCTCAATGTGAGGATGATTCCATTGTTTATCTGTAGGGCTGCCTTTTCTCACCTAGATCAGTCAGAGCACAGAAGAGCTGCAGTTAGGAAAATAGAGAAGTTTGCCTACCCAGGCAAAGGGAAGAAAGTTTATTAAAAGTGCTCTGATTCCAGTCAGCAATACTGTGAGCACTGGTCAGGGCTTTAAGCAGGCAGATCAAGGAGTGTCACTATCATGCAGGACAGGTAGAGTACATGCCATGTCATAGCCAACACATACAAAAAGAGAGCTGCGTTTAGTGTGAGTTAGATAAAGTAGATTTTCTTTAGGTAAGATTATTATTCTGTGTTATAGCTTCTTTCTTTAATCTTTTGCCTTTTTGGAGATGATGAGACTAAAAAGATTTGTCCATATTCCAGCCTTATTTACAGCTAACTTTATGCCAACTTAAAAACAGAACAGTGCTGTGGAGAACTGAGCTCCCAGAATGCATACAGCTAAGTATTGTAGAGGGCTGAGTGAATGCACCAAAGGTGATTCACAGTTGGATATGTGGATTTTCTTAACAAACCCCCTTCCCCTGTTACAGTCTCACATACCAGACTAATGTTTCTTCCTTTTGTAAGAAAAAAGCCACTGCTGGGATTAAAGCAGGCATGGAGCATTTCAGATGAGAGAGAAGACTGTAAAGGTTACAAAGCCAAATGTTGTCTGTAATCGTAATTGTAAAGCTTCCATTTCCAGGCTATTCAGTCATTTCCAAAGTGACTTTTAACGAATACAGCATTTGAGGACAGATGGTTTATGACATTTCTAATCTACCCTAGAACAAATCACATGCATATGACCTGTAATTTGGTTTCGTTTCTCTATTATGTAGCACACACACTTCCTTGAAGACATGTGAGTCTTTAGAAATGCTAAACGCATCTTCAGTTCAAGCTGAACTGGAAAAGCTGCAGATAACTGGCACTGCTGAAACGCAGGCCATAATGTCTTGGCTAAGATTGGTCTGCAAGGGATAATGCTATCAACAAAACAAGTTACTGGAAGTAGGGATCCTATAGGCTAAGGGACTCTGCTTGTATAGTAAAACATCTTCAATAAAGCCTAGAAAATGCCTTGAAGTGGGCTATAAATATCAGCATACCTAGCCTATTACTTAGTCACTGTTGAGAAGCAGAGGCACAATTCAGGAGGATGAGTTAGGTAATGGTGTCCCAGTGTAGCTGAGCACTTCCTCCCAGCCACAGCCCAAGCAGAAACAACCCCCAATGAACAAACAGCAGACTACAGATTCTGCTGGGTGACATTACACGTTGCTTGTAGTTAGCTGATTTGAGATATAGAGGGGTCCTTCCTCCTGCTGCAGTGTTGTCCTGGAGAAGCAGGAGGCTAGAGGACGTCTTGGTTCGGGCTCTGCATGAAGCCACCGCCCTCATTCCGCGATCTCGTACCGTGCCCGGAGACCAGGCGGGACAGCCCCGGCCCGGCGCAAGCAGCGCCCACGGGCAGCGCGGATCTTGGACACCACTCTCCGTTACCAGCCAGGAACCTGCCCCGGGAGCAGCTTCTCCGCGAAGCCCTCGGGAAGCGCCGGACGCCAGCACAGCCGCGGCACCTCTGAAACTGCGGGGCTTCACGAGCATGCGCAGAGCGGGGAGGAGGAGATCTGAGCCCCGGCGGCCGCCGTTGTCCCCCATCCAGCTGGCTCCCTCTGCACCGGCGCCGCGGCGGCCGGTCCGGGCTCCCCTAGCGGGACCCAGGTGAGGCGCGGGGAGGTCGGGGCCCTGTGCGGAGAGCATAGGGGGGCGGCGGGGCTCAGGGAATAAAGCCCAGAGGTCCAGAGCCGGTGACCCCCGTCCTCACTCGACGCGCTTGCGGCCACGCGGGGCAGGGCTCGTCCCGCGGGTCCCCCCAGCCAGTTCCCACGGACCGCCCGGCAAAGCCGGGACTCCCGAGGCCGTCCCAGTTCACATGGGGGTTCGAGGCTCAACTAGGGCCGGTTTGCGGCTCAGTCAGGGTCGGTTCGGGTCTCGGGACCCGGGGCATTTTCCAGCCTCAGAGCAGATCCCCGGCCCTGTGCCTGGGCCAGAACGCAAGTCCTGCACCTTTGGGGGCTCAGAAGCGAGCTGCCATGAGGTGTTTCTGGGGTCGGGGCTGGGCCGGGGACTATTGGGCTGTCAGAGAGGGGTGGGGGTGCAGTAGCTTTGGTCCCCAAATGCTGGGGTGCCGTCATGCACCAGGCTGCATTAAACATCTCAGATAGGCAAAAGGTGCTTTGTTTGGCCTTCAACTTTTTATTTACTCAAGGCATGTACAACCACAGGAGTCCTGGGTGCTCTTTAGCAGAGCTGGACGGTGAGCAATTACGACAGGTTGTCGTGGTTTAGACCCAACCAGGCAGCTCATTCACTCACTCAACCCCCCTTTCTTGCCCTCC
>NDXB01013150.1:16601-28163 GCA_002631895.1 Agapornis roseicollis | reverse complement strand
CTAAAATTCCATAAAAAAACAGCTGGCTCAACAGTTTAAAAAAAAAAAAAAAAAAAAAAAAAACAAAAACAAAAACCACACACAAAACAAAAAGGGACTGTAAGTTCAAATGCAAGCTTCTGTCACCAGTTTCTTGGCTACAGCATTGCAGTAAACTATGTTGAAGTCTTCCCTCAAATATGTCAGTCATGCACTGAGCAGAGGTACATGTCTTAAATGTCAAACTCATTTCTACTTCTCTCAAAAACAAGCATGAAGGAAACCACAAAGCCTTCATTCTGCCTAACACAAAATGGGACAGAGAATTCCTGAAAATATCAGTGAGGAAGAACATCAACTGATGAATAAATTTCTACAGTTACCAGAGTAACAACTGATATTAACCTCCAAAATAAAAAAAGGCCCCACTTCATTTCAGAAGTCTTAACATACATGCTTACTGAAGCATGGGAAATAAAGAAAAGGAATAAAAGCAGTGGAGAAAGAATTGAGACACTGCTTTCACACACACCTTGTTTTCCATGTGCTGTTTGTGTCAATCCCTCACCTCCCAACCCCCTGTATCAGAGCTGTATTTTATTTTTTAGGAAGTTTTTATTTGTATCTTAGCAGTGATTAATAAAAATAAACTGGAAAGCAGATTTGCCTATTGTATGTTGCACTGTTCTTAACACCTGTCAATAGAGAAAATGTAAGATATTTTTGGATTGACTAAGGCAATTTTGTTTCTTGACAGGAAAAGAGTTAAGGTTGTTTACACCTTGAGTCTTTCACTGGCAGATCTATAATCTTTATGAAAACTGCCAAAGCCAGGAAGGAAGCAATCCTGATGCAGACAACTACTTTGCTAATAGCACAAAAACAAACAACTGAACAGTATATTAAGATCTTGTTGTAAGTTAAGTAAAGGCTTCAGGACTGCATCTACCACTGTTTGAATGAGCAACGACCAAGCACAACAGACAATAAGAAAACACAAGTTCCAAGTAAATCTATTGATACCTGCAATTACGAAGTTGTTATCAGTACACACATCTGAATACTGCTGTTGGAAAACCAGCCTCAAAAGAAATCCTACTAACCCCAGCAGTCTTTTCTGCTTATAGACAAAAGTAACAACTCTTGATAAACAGTAACAAGGAGGTTGATGCATAACTTTAATAACTGCAGGTATGCAACTTCAAACAGAATTCTATCCTGCATGAATCCTTAAAAACTTAAAGAGAAGTCATGTCCCAAGAGAATAATTTACATTATAAAAGAACACATTCACAGGCTCAACACTGGACTTCTGAAATTAAAGGCAATGTGTTCTGACCAAAGTCAGACTGAATCTCTGTCACCCAACCAGGATGTTTCTGGGCAAGTTTCTCAAGCATCCAAAAGGAATACAAATGCAGTAGCTGCACTTGTCTTTTTAGAACAATACACAAAAAACTACTTTGCTTGCCTTTATACATGGGAAGCAAGATTAATTCCTCTCTACACCCAAGACACTCAGACAGAAATTAATGGGTGCCAAGAGGTACTTCTGCTGAGAAGGGAAAGGCAATTGAGTCAAAGGACTTCCACTGCAGTCCCCATCTAAGATGCATGCTACACAAATATCCTCAGAGATTGGTTAATGCATAAAATACTAGTAAAGAAATTAAGACTAGTGTAAGAACATGGCAGGGAGGAACAGGGAAAATGGACTTGTTTTTGAGGTGTAAGATGAATCTTTCAAGGAGTATTTCAGTATGTTACAGGTTTCACTAGTTCCCTAGTTCTACTGATCTGTAATGTGCTTAAGCTACAAAACTTCAGAAATGTGGGATTTGTGATATACCTACCTCAAATACCGAAAGGTCATTTCTTCTGTAGATTTCATTGGCTGGTGGATGGAACCAGCCACATTTCTCTGAGTGCCTCAGCAAAATGTTTTTACTTTTCATGTATTTAAGACAGAATTCACACAGGTAAAGCTTTGGTAATCTGTACAAAAATTAGAAAGATATTTTATATAAAAAAATCATTAAATTCTGTAAATAAAAAGGCTACCACAAAGTTAGAGTCCCTCCGCTGTTTAAATACAAGGTACCATGAGCAAATACTGCTTCCATTTAAATAAATATTACAGTAACGTGAATGACTGAACATACATACATCAGCCATAAGAAAAGGAAGACAAGATTTAATCACAGTGAGCAGAGTATTACAGAGTTGGACTGCAATCAGCTGCTTTCTGGTCCAGCCTCTGGTAGATCCCAGGTACTTTCCACATTCCACCTAAGCTTCTGCTGTGGTTTCCATCAAAGCACGCACACTGGAATCATACCTTGAACTTCACCCTCCTCTTTCCAGTGAAGACAAAAGAGGCACACAGCAGAATACAGGCAATCTCCTTCCCTTTAATTTTCCTTATTTTTTATGCAGGAAAGGCTAGGAGATGATTTTTCTTTCCACTGTCTTCCAAACACTTGGGTAGGATAGCAACCTGCACTTGGATTGTAACCCCTTCACCCCCACCTAAACTATCACTTCACTTGAACACAGAAGCCCATCTAAAAAGTTGGGAAGCATTTTGCTTGTATTCAATGTATCTCCCCAACACAGGCAACACAGATGATTGTAATCCTCCAAGAAAGATTTAGTTCAGACTCCTTAGAATGCAGTACCCTGCGGAAGTCAATGCTGACAGGTGTTGTACATACCAGAAATCACTCCTTTCAGTGAATTTTATGGCTTTTTACTTTCATTTTTAAATTACTGAAGCAGTGGAAGACTTCTGCAGAAATTAATTAGCCTACAAAGTTTTAGAGCAGAGGACAGTCTTCATCCACTCTGAACCTACTGGTACATCCTGGGATCACTGTGGGATCATAGCCATAGTTATACTACTCCCATTTTCTAAGAAAGTTTATCAGCAACATAAAAAGTAGTTTGAACTGTTTGTTCCATGATGTAACCCACTGCAAAGAACCACAGTACCTCCACTACTGCCCCGTACTAATAATAACTATCATTATGCCTCTCTCAGATTAATTTACTTGATGGGGCAGGTAACTCTCTTTTCCATAATATGTTATAAAGTAAATGAGAAAAAACATCAACACTATAAAAGCAGTCATAACAAAAGGAAATAGAAATGCTCTATACACTTTTTTTGGCCCTTGGATTTTATTAGTGCCATTTCACAAAGTGTCTCTGATTCCCACCACACAGAGATGGCAATATCTAGAAATGAGAGGGGTGAAGAAAAAAGGCAGTCTACAGTAACAGTATGCAAAGGCATTTTGGAACAGACCACATAGCTTGGTTGCTTGCTAGTAGTAAAGCTTGATAATCATATAGTTCTGAAAATCTCCCATGTGTGCCACAGACCCAATGGATTCATAGAACATTTGTTTTCAGCACATGCAAAAAATCAGCAAAAAATCTGCTGAGCACACACACTAGTCCAAACTCTGCCTGACTCCAAGGTGTTCCCTGGCAAAGAAGGCTGGAAACAAGATGCTCTTGCCACAGCTTGCTCACTTCAGCTTTATTTATCTCACATGTTCATACTTCTCCCTAATCCCTAGAAAAAAAAGGTTAACGAATTCCAGATGACAAACAATTAATTTCTCTAAATGGCCAGAAACGAGACATGTTTGGTTGCAATGGTTTAAAAACATCAAACATGCAAAAAAACCCCCAAAACCCAACAAACCCAAAAAAACCTCAACAAAACAAAACCAAACCAAAAATCTCCCCCCCCAAAAAACCAAACCAAAACAACAAAACACACCAAGCAGAATGAACAAACCCTCCCCAAAAACCCAAACACATATGCCAATACACACTGCAAGACTGTACTGATGCAGGACCAGGAAAACCAGTCTTTTAATGCATCTATAGAACTAGTTACAAAGACAAATCCTTGTTCTCACTCATAATTAGAAAAGCTATTTACTTTTCATAGTTGAACACTATAAACAGCTACAAAAGAGTAAGAAAATAAATTGCAATTATCACATTAATAAAAACTCTAACAATGTATGGCAATCTTGACAACTTGGTACCTTGCATATTCCTGCGGGTAAGGTGAAGAGTACCAGGTCTGGATCTCATATTTTCCGAACTCAATCACTGAAGGGTATCTCCCACCTGTTTCACCAGTGGTTTTACACCCAATTTTCTGTCAGGTGTAATACAAGAAAAACATTAGTCATAGAAGAAGTAAAAGGAAAGTTAGCATTATATCAATTTCACCCAGTGAAGGTGTGAGAAACCTGAAGTATTCAAATCAGTTGCTTAAGTTCTTCCACTCTGGACAGAGGACAGAATTCACAAACAGCCAAATATAAACAGTCTAAATGTCCTTCAAGATGCAATAAAACTAAACATGAAGTTAAGAGAGCAGTGCTTACAAATGCATACAAATAGATGGTGCATGACCTAGCCACAAAAGAGGCAGAACTGCTTCAGTTTTTCTCTCCTGCACCATCTAGTCCTAGGACTTCTCTACAGTTCTGGTTCAAACTCAAAGCTGTCCTTTTGTCCAAACAATGAATCATGGAACCCGTGAGGTTGGAAAAGACCTTTAAGATAGTGAAGTCCAACCTTTACCCCAGGACTGCGAAGTGAGTGAGAGGGCATCAGCAGAACCCTTCTAGAGCCCTTAGAATTTACCTCTAACAGCAGTATACTAACACAAGTTAATCTCAGCTATCATATTGAAGTTGAGCTGATCAGAAGACAACTGCTAGACTCTAAAGGGCTGAAGAAATATAAAAAAGGAAGAAGGCAGGAGGGAAAAGCAATTTCACATTAATTCTACAAGTCTTACCACTTAACATTTTGGTCTGAGTTTGCTGGTTAAAACACTCTGAATTAAGACTACAAGAAGGTCACTTCATTGACCCATAGCAGATAATGTCAGTTCTTGTACACTAAACCTGAAAAAACATTGACTTCCATTACTGAAAACAGTGCAAGACATACTCATTTATGATTCAATTTTAAAGAAAAGCAGCGATTGAAATATTACATGCACCTCCTCTCTAACCTAGGTTCTCATCAAACACACTGCTCATTTCACAGACAGAAAAAAACAAAACAAACAAAAAAAACTCCAAACCAAAACTCAGCCTCCACCAGCTGGTATGAACAGCTTCAATCAGATTCAGTTCAAATATCTGCACTGGGAAAAAAAAAGTCTATCTTATTTAAATTCAAAGTGCATTAAATCATTTGGTAAAATGAACTTATGAACTCACTAAACTCAGTTTCCTACCAAACACTATTTGCTGGGACAGACATAGCTTCTCACAGCAGCTGTTTTATCCGCAGAGGAAAATCAGCAGGAACACTCTTACCAACCAACATCCTCTCAGTGCTGACCAGGATGTCAGCTACGCTTAATCTCCGTGCTTAATCAGCGGCAGCCCTGTGTCCAAAATGCTCAAGTTTATCTTTTGAAATCTATCCTAAGTGTCACTTATCATCTGACCCATTCCAGTGTGATGCTTTGTCTCCTATCCAAGAGGATGTGACTGTATATACAGTGTCTCCTAAATTAAATTCACAGCAAGCACGATATATTAAGTCGGAAGGAAGATATTAAAAATCAAGATAAATAAGACATATGAAGGTGAACTAAATTTTTATTTGCAGAAATAAATGTGTTTCATACTACATGATTCTTACCTCCAGGGACAGTTCTCGAGCCTGCTTAAATACTTCCAAATCCTCCTGTGTAACAGTGTCCTTGCTTCCCACCAGAAACACATCCGTATTTTCTTGTTTGATGCTTAGTTTGATTTCAGTATCTGTTATTTAAAACCAGCAAAAAGTTTATTCACAGACATGAAGGTTACACATGCCTTATCAAAGTGATACTCCTAAAAAGAATTGTAGCAACTATGGCTGTTATGACTCCCCACTTAATACTAAATTTGAGATTACTAAGTAACAGAAATGAAACCTTCCCCCCCTATCTTGTTTTGTAGTTTGCTGTTGCCTGAGCTATTTTTGGTAGTTGGTTGTCTGTCTGTATAAGCCTTTACAGTCCAGTTCTACAAAATTAGTTTTGAACCTCATAAAATGGAGTACATTCTATCACTAGAACTATGTCACCTAATAGACTCCAGTATACTCTAACAGGTAAAAATAAAGAGAAAAAAAGTTGTCCTTTAAATCTGGAAACCAACGCTAAGTCTACATTCAAATAGTTTACTTTTTTCTTAAAGAAAAGTAATTAAAAAAAAAAAAAAAAGTTGTCCTTTAAATCTGGAAAACAACCCTAAATTTAAATTTAAAAAGTTTTTTTTTTTTTTAATTACTTTTTTTTAAAAAAAAAAAAAAAGTTGTCCTTTAAATCTGGAAACCAACGCTAAGTTTACATACAAATAGTTTACTTTTTTCTTAAAGAAAAGTAATTAAAAAAAAAAAAAAAAGTAGTTCACAGCATTACAGATCAAGTGTTGTGGAGACTGTAGTAGGATGGAATTGTTCATGAAAAAGCAATGGAGCAGAGGGAAATGAATTGAAATGCCCACCATTATAAGCACTGACAACACACAATCATGATGACAGCACTACTGCCAAAGAAAAGGCAGGGGAAGAACATGTAAGTAGCATGAAAAGTGGCCACTCATGCGGTACTACACAGCCATAAGCAACATTATGAAGGCACTTGGGGCTCCTAGTGTCACTACAGATGCAAAAAATAATAAGAAGGTGGTGTGGTATTAGTCAGAGAAAAAAAAAATGTTCTGGAGATTTAGTCAGCATTAGATAAAGGTCGAAGTTTTGTTGCTTTTGTATGAAAGTGAAATAAGAACAAGAGAAATAGCTAAGACCTATGTGACAATATAAGAATTTTGGTTTTGGACGGGACGCAGGTTTGGTTGGCGCTTTGACCTTTGCTTACCATCATCCTGATCAGGTTTAATCCTTCCGTCTGCCAAGCTCCCCTTCCCTGGTGAGGGGGTCCCCATCTGAGGGGTCACTTTATACTTTAATCTGCCTAGAATCCTGTGTTTTTTAAGGAAAGTTGTTCTCTTGAGGTGAGCTATTGCTTTAAAAACATGCCCTCTAGACATAGTCCATCTAGAGGTACAGGCACAAGAAACAAACCTACTCCTAACCTCTTTCTTTCCATAGAAATGGCTGTTAGATTTTGGTGTGGAAGATAGCTCTGGTTTATGATGCAAATGCTTGGGTGGTGCATAGCTTGGGTGTCCCTTTTTTCGAGACTGTGCCTGAGTGGCATAGATATGAGAGAGTCCATCAAAGAGTCCCTTTAGCTGACTGTTATTAGGAAGACTATTAAAGGAAGGTACGCTTGACTGACTGGAAGAACTTTGGAGAGAGTTAGAAGAAGTGGAAGTGCTGGATTTTTGCGAATTGGGGCTCTGACAAGAGATGAGGGTTGGGGGTAGAAGTGAAGAAGGTGGAGGTTTTAGCTTTTGTGTGGTACCTGTCGCCAACACAAGAGAAGTGCATGACTGTTTCTGAGAGACCTTTTTCCTTGGACGATAGTGCTTTGAAAAGTCTATTATTTCACCTCGTGATCTGCGACCATCAGGTGATGGTGTAAAGAACTTAGTAAGGCCATCAATGAGCCCTTTGGTTTTCTTGTTAACTTTAAGTGTAGAGGCAGATATGTAGGTGGAGGTGGTGGTGATTTTGGTGGTGGCACCAGGCCGAGTGGGGTCTGTAACAGGCAATCTGCTGCTTGAATCCTTCACAGATGCAGCATGACCAGATGAAGGTGTGGTACAGACTTTAGTCTTTTGACCCCTACCAGGTGACCCCCTTCCTGTGAATGCATTCACGGATCCTTCATCACTGGTTACAGACCTATGCAAAAAAATTTGGGAAATAAAAATCGGCATTAAAAATCTGTAACTACTGCCAAATTGTACTACAGTTTACACAAGTTATTTATTGTTACTCTACAAGCTATTATTATAAAAGTTATTCTACAAAGAAATTTAAAGACATTCACTTTCAAAATACATTTCACACTGTGACGTAACATCCAACTGTTTTTTCTCCTTTTCTTTTTGTCATCACCCCTCCCCCTTTTATTTTAAAAGGCAGTTCCCAGTACATTTAAGTAGAAGCAGCTAGGATAGCAGGATCTCCCAAGCATGCAGCCTTCCCACCTGACAACAGCAAAAGACATGGCAAAAGTGTGTTTATTTGGAGAAAAACTTCAATGCATTGTGTTTGAGCACAAGAACTGTTCCATCACTGTAGAATTTACTGTACACACAAAGGAAATGCAAATGTTCAGTGCTAATAAGTTACTGATGTCAAAACACTTCAGACTGTATTTGTTTGAATTGCAGGGAAAGTCTATTAATCCTAAAAAGCAATACAGTCATTTTTCAAGAAACTTGTTTTTTTTTTCCCCAAACCCTCATTGGATTATATATGCCAAAACTAGTAGTAAAAGTTACCACTGAAGACCTAAAAGCAAAATGAGGTTATTTATGAAAAACACTACAACAAAACCAAAGAAATAACCTCTGTCTTCTTTAGAAATTGTAACAGTAGCAAAACCAAAAATAGCAAAGGAAAGAGCAGAACTGTAAGACCAAGTGGTAGCTGCAGAAAAGTTGTAAACCAGGGAAGGAATAGCAATGAATGTTATTTAAATGCTAGGAAGAAAAAGGGCATGCTGAAAACCAACATTTCTGACAGAAGTAGTACAGGTTTAGCTGTTGCTAATGACTGAAGAGAGGAACATCACTGAAGAATACACTGAAGAGTAGTATACTGTAAGTATACAGAAACAGAACATTTAAAAATGTTTGCAAGTGAAAGAAATAGCTATCAGGAGGCATGATTAAATTGCAAATCCAAACAAAGCTATATAGTTGCATCAAATGCTTCCATTCCCTTTTCCATCCTGCTCTTTGAAGTTAACTTATTTACTTCACAGCAGAAAGTTTTCTTCCACAGATTCTGCCTTCTTAATTGAGATGCTGAAGTAATTAATTCCAACAGGTTAGTTCTAATTAGAGACCGAACAGCCTGGGGCTACCATCTGGTTTACCGAACTCCAAGGGCCACCAGTTTAAGAACTAGCCCATTTTCCACTCACGCATCCTTAAATTTGGTTAGCTTCTAAGAGGCAACAAAACCAAAAACTAAGACAAAAGTCTTTCGAATCCTTTGGTGCCGTAAACTTATGTCCACCATAAGACCTATTCTCACTACTACATGTAGTAATTACCATCACTGCCAGAGGCCAACACACACCTGGTTTTAGTTAAATCTACACAGTAATTTGTCTGTGAAAGACTTTCTACAGATGGTTAACAGGCAAAAAAATTATTCCAGTACTACTGGAGAGGTTTTCTTTGTGCTACACAAAGAATCAAGTGGTGTTAGCTAACCTTCCTGTATCTTATGTGACCACACACTTTCATGTATGACATTATCATCTGCATCACATCATCTCTTTCAAACAGGATTCAGTGAGGAAGAGCCTCTTCTCTTATCCCATCTCCTAACCACTATTTTATCAAAACAAGATTACTTGTTACATGTATTAGGTGCTGAAGTACTGAAAATTTGCCCTCCCTATTGCTGAAATTTGCCCTCACTATTGCAAGTATATATGCTACAAAGAATTCCCCGAGTAGTACTTTAATATGCTCATGTGATTCATGTGCTACAAAGAAAATAAAACCTCTCTCAAGATATTAATAAACATTATCCAATGCTAAGAGGACTTCTGCATCCTTTAGCATATTTATTTAAAACACTGTAGCTCAGAATTCCATTAGCAAAATGTAACAGTAAAACTGCGACAATCTTTCCAACCTTTCTTTTACATGTATGAGGCCAGAGGAGAAGCAAAATTACTGTGTCAGACAGATATTCCTGCTAAATCCACTGTAAGAACCCAAACCAGGGAAATACTTTTAGAGAAGATGGCAGTAGTGTATTATTGGCATTAAGATGTCCAACTACAGTGTTCCCTGGAAAGACAGATGCCAGATGAAAGCTTAGGAACTTTCAAAGGGGTAAAACAAACCAGAGGGGTAGCTAGAGATATATGAAATATTTTAATCACACACACACAATGATATACAGGAATTTCAGTTAAAACACTAGTAGCTGTATGGGTATTTCAATGACCTTCAGATTCTTAAGTTATTTAGTCAGGAGGAGAATGGAGAAGTGAAGGAATGTTTCACCCACTCTTCCTTTAACAGCATGCTCTCATAAGCCACTAAAACTACATCTTTTATTTTCACGTAGTGCCACTCTTCATCCTTGTCCTGTACTACTTTCCTAGAGAAACATACACTGAATTTTAGGAAAAGGACCAAATAGTCAAGACAAGAGAACCTGGTGGAGAGAGAGGGAAAGAGAACATAGAAAACTGCACAGCACCACATAAAATCATAGCATAGTTAGGGTTGGAAAGGACCTTAAGATCATCTAGTTCCAACCCCCCTCCCATAAGCAGGGATACCTCACACTAAACCATGGCACCCAAGGCTTCATCCAACCTGGCCTTGAACACCGCCAGGGATGGAGCACTCACAACCTCCTTGGGCAACCCATTCCAGTGCCTCACCACCCTCACAGGAAAGAATTTCTTCTTTAGATCCAATCTAAACCTCTCCTGTTTAAGTTTGAACCCGTTACCCCTTGTCCTGTCACTACAGTCCCTAATGAAAAGCCCCTCCCCAGCATCCCTATAGGCCCCCTTCAGATACTGGAAGGCTGCTATGAGGTCTCTACGCAGCCTTCTCTTCCCCAGGCTGAACAGCCCCAACTCTCTCAGCCTGTCTTCGTATGGGAGATGCTCCAGTCCCCTGATCATCTTTGTGGCCCTCCTCTGGACTTGTTCAAGTTTAAGGTCCTTTCCAACCCTAACTATTCTATGATTCTAAAATGTCCAACTACAGTGTTCCCTGGAAAGATAGATGCCAAAAGAATTACAGCATTCTCATCTTAGATAAACACATTCCTAAGAAGCAAGAGGAATTGCATCCTCCTTCCCTGTAACCAGTGACAGCTTAACAGCAGAACTCAAGTAATTTTCTCCCAGAGTACCACTGAAACCAGAACTTCCATAGTACTCACACAGTTTACTTTGTGAAATGGGTTTTGGAGCTGATATTAACTAATAAAGCCATTGGTATACAACTTTTGCACAGGTCTTTGAGCACAACAGTCTCCTGAAGTTGGATAGAAGTAACTCACTATTACCTATATAATACAGATTATGTATGTATTTCAATTGTTTGAAGTTACAGTTACAAGACAGCTTTGACATATGTTATCATTCAGAATTTTATTTGCATCTGCTATAGGTAAGAGTTTTGTTAATAAATCATTAGGAAAGTAAGTTACAGAAGTTTATTCTTCTCCTTCTGACATGACACAAAAAGCACCCACTATAATTAAGAAGTTATTGGCCATTGGGCTGAAAGGCATATACTAGAATACTTGTAACCTACTTTCTCCAACTTGAAATACAGTAAAAAATCATAGCTGAATTTGTGTCAACTGTCTCCTCTTACCTGACTACATTCTTAGAAATATTGGGGGGGGGGGTGTGTGTTT
>NDXB01013150.1:6136-16449 GCA_002631895.1 Agapornis roseicollis | reverse complement strand
AGTAAATATAAAAAAAAAAAAAAAAAAAAAAAAAAAAAAAAAAAAAAAAAAAAAAAAAAAAAAAATAAAAAAAAAAAAAAAAAAAAAAAGCAAAACAAAACAGGAAAAAACCCACCAAACAAAACAAACATAAGAACCCACAAAACCCAAAACACAATGAAGAGAAACCTACAACATTCGTTGCTTTAGTTTATTTTTCGGTCGTCCAATGGGTTTTGCATATCGTCGCCTTATTTGGGCAGCCTTCTCATGAAGTAGCTTTCTCCCTTTCTTCTTTGGTCTACAGACCTGGCAAATCCACATCCCTACATAAAGGAAAAAAAAGTTTAATAGTACACAGTTTATTTAACCTGTTCTGAAAATGCACGTCAAGATACATGGCAAGTATACAAGGTCAAGAAATTATCTTATGAACAGGACACAGGGAAGAGGAAGTGGACATAGAAATGTGATCCACTTCTACCTGTATTTTGAAGTGTTTTGAAAGCAAAGTGCTCATGGGAAAGGGAAAAGAGGTGGCAACAAGGATCACAGAAAATACTGTGAGCAAATGGGTTCTCAGAATAATTTCTGTTCTAGCTTGTTCCTCTTTATACTACCTAGAGCTTTCTTCAGACACAATTAACACAGGGTAAACATGAGTGTTACAAAGCAATCTAGGTTAAAGTGTGCTAAAGAAAAGACCAGATGACAACTAGGTATGTTTGTTTTAAAATACAGCAACTTGAATTTGGCATCCTTTTTATGTTAGATGACTATGTCTGAAGACTTATTTACTATAGATAAGGCTGGGGGCTTGGAGGGAGAGGCAGAGAAACTGGAAGAAGTCTTTAGCATATCCTTGAGATTAAATATGGAAAGCCATAAAAAAAGATATGAGAGCAGAAGTGAGGTGCTATATATCAGAAAACTAGAGATTAGAGAACCTGAAGACACAAGTGTTTTGTTTGGTTGGCTTTAAAAATTACTCTTACAAAAAGCATGAAGAAGCAGGCTCTTTCACCTGCTCTAAGGATTTCTTTGTCGGTGTACATACTTCAAACACTTTAACTCTGTAAAACTCCACCTTTAATAGATTGGCAAACAACTCAATATACACTGAATTCACCTGGTCAATGACCACAGACCTTTATTACTTTCCTAAGGAGGAAAAAAAAAAAAAATCTCAAGAAAAATAAAACTGATTTTGACATGATTGAAATCATACTCTTTATCAATGGGGAAAAAAAAAAAAAAAGGCAGCATTGTCAAGAGCTTTTGGTCACTTAGTATGAGAAAAGACTGTGAATGAAAGTATTTTCATTGAAAGGATTATTATTATCACCTTTTGGCATTCGGGAAAGTGGTGGGTCACAGCACTCCATGTGGAACCCTCTATCACAGGAGTCGCAAAAAAGCATGTTATCCTGAAGGGAGGTGGGGGGGAGGGAGGGGAAGGAAGAGGAAGAGGAAAACAAGACTTAATAAACCATTGCTTGAAGTTGTACATCAGTGAATTATATTTGCACATGCTAAGTACAGAGTTACGGTAAACAAAGGAAAGCCAAACAACAGACCAACAGCCTAACTTACTGCATTTTTGCCTTGGATCCTACATGCACTGCATGTCTTGCATTCAATACACTGCCATCTTAAGGCCTTCACATTTGATGTTAACTCAGGACAGAATTTCAAACATGATGGATGTCCTAAAAAAAACCAAAAATATTTACAGCTTGAGATTTAAGATTGGGAAGACAATTTTTTAAGTTCAACAGAAGGCAGCAAACACCACCAGCACCAGCTATTTTCAGAACTTTGCAACACATTATTTAACTCATCTGCTTCATACAGAGATGCAGACTAACTGCCGTAAAACTCATTTATGAAGAGAAGTAGGAAGTTTATTTCTGCTGTAACTGACACCTGTGAATGGTCTACACAAGCACCTGGAATTGAATTTTTATTTTCACTAGGTTATTTCCATAGCATATTAAATTGCCATTGGTTCTGAGAAAGTATTTTTACAAACCTGACCCCAGTCCCTCTTCACAGCAGTGCAACATAAACAGAGAAAAACCTTGAGATAAAACTATATTATTTATCTAAATATACTGTGTATCTACCAGAGAAACTTAACAGTTTGTGTGTATTTTTCATTCCAACTTATTACTTTATTATTTAGAAAACTATTTCAGAGCAGTAGGAAAAAAAATGAAGCAGGCAATTGGCACAAAGCTTACTGCAAAGGAAGACTGTAAACGGGGCAGGGTGGGGGAAATGAGGGAAGCTGAACTGCCACCTCCCACAAAACTACTATTCGCTGGTGGGACCATCCTCTTTTCATGGTAGCCTAGAAGGCCTACATGGCTTTTCCAATTCATACAAGATATCAGAAAAATGAACACATACAGTACTTTAGGCAATATTGGCAGTGATATGCCAACTTCAGAGTATGCCCTTAATGCAGAAAATGTAAAAGCACTGCTAAATACAAAGGGAAAAGCCTTCCCAGCACTTTTTGCTGGTATTATATTCAAGAACATCAACCCACAAGTTGTGAGACAGAAGAGTCTGTGATGCTAATCTGCACTTAGATGGCTGCAGTGATGTGACTTGCATTGCTTACTTCTCACTGTCAGAGTCAAGACATGTGCTTTCTTCCAGGTAAGGGTCTAGTCACAGTCATTCAGGCTCTCTCTGCCTGCTGTTTCTCAGTCCAAGACTGAGCTAGATCACTACAACAAGAATGCAAGCTAATCCATGAGCATTTGCTATTTTTGTCTTCTAACAGCCTGAGTCATGAACTGCAAAGATGACTGATGGAATGCAAAAGCCACTTCAGAAAAAGCAAATTTCAGATTTTATTTCCTTTACTGTAGGTAGCCAAGGCTTAATCCCCTTTATGTTAAATTTAAAAAAAACCCAACATTTCAGTTGTTTAAATTGAGTATATTCTCAAAATAAAATGCAGGAATATGGCCTGTTCATAAAGAATAATCAATAATAAAGTCAAAGGGTAGCTTCAAAACCAGCTATATTAAAAAAGCATTGCCATTTGATTCTTAGCATACAGTTTCAGGTTGCTGAATTTCTTTGGTTAAACTTGAGTATACACTTAAAGTGACTCTTTCTTGAAACTGCACAGTTGAGATCAGTGCTACACTGTTCCCTTCAATAAAGCTTAAAAAGTATTTTATTTAAAAAAATTTGCTAAAATAAGAAAAAAGGTCCCAGAGTGGCTGATATTAATAATCAGTATCAGAGGAAGACTTATTTCATCAACCATGACTTAACAACTGTATTAACACATTACAGCGCATTCATAAACCAATTACCTCCATATAAGTACATTTAATTCCAGTCATCTACCCTGCAAAAGTGATTTACTTCAAGGAGCAATTAAATTCTGGTTTAAACTGTTGACTTTACCTTTGACTTAAGTAAGTAACTTCAGAATTATAAACATAAGAAACATCCCTTCTCACAGCCTGGTAACTATGCACAGATTAGGTGTAACAGGATTACTTAATTTCTCTGTTATCTACCAATGTAACACTTTTCATTCAAGCAGTTCCACAGCTTTATACATTTGTTAATATCCTTAAGTGTCAGCTTTTACTATTGGACAAAAATTCAAGGAAAAAAACCCCAAACCAATAAAAAACAAGCAACCCCCAAACCACACTGGCATTAAATATGAAGATTATGCCTGCAACTGCAAGTCCTTGAGCAACAAATAACCAGAGGCTGGAAGACTGCAAATGGGAATCATTAATATGCATATAACATGTTCCTTTACTGTCTTTCCTAGGTATGCACTAGCAGAGACAGCATAAAAATTTTCAGAGTTCAAAATATCCTGTAACAGCTGACAGTACTCACATTCTTGGAGACAAATTGACATAGTGCAAACACAACAATAACAGGTAGAGGTAATTCACCTGAGACATGAAGTAGTGATCAACACAGGTTTCACTTTTTAAAAGGGCCCCTTTTAACTAATTTTGCAGTTTAACAGATTTCTATTAAAATTGACAGGTTTTTGTCTTTCAGTCAGTTAAATGAAGTCAGTGTGACTTTCAGTGATTTTACAGCTAGTTTCTTTAAATTCAAGAGTTGAAGAAGCAAAGCATGTTTCTGGCTTGAAAATTCACAGTATTTCAGCTTTAACTAATCTAAACTGAAAATCGAGATCATAACATCTTCTCCATATCCAGAAGCTGATGCATCTGTCCAGGGGTTTTCAACACTTGATCAATCTCTAGTTTTAAGTGTTTCAGATGGTAATTTCTCCTGGTTCAATCATTTGGCTTTCCTTTAAACCTCAGAAGCATCAATATTTTAATGTAGCATACATTTAACAGATTACTGGAAATTAAGACCCTTGAAAGTTGGCAATTTCCACTAGGAATACATATAGGCTTACTTTAAGATAAAGCTATTAGAATATAAACACTTTAAAATTAATTATTAACCTTTTCTAACTGGGATTGTTAACATTTCTGATCCGCTGATATGGCAGAAATAGCTGAGATCAAGAAATTAAGACACAACATCTCACTGCTTGTGACTTCAAGACAACTCCTTCAAACTTCTGTTTCCTCATAGCAAATTTGGTCCTTGTTTATTCCTCAAAGGACTTGACAAAACAGCTATTCTTTTAAAAGAATAAGCATTGTATCAGTGGCAACAGTTATATCAATGCTAAATTAAATATATTAGTATCTCCAGTAATTTTTAACTTTGATACACATGTTGGGAACTAATGTACAACAAGATAATTCACTAAAAAACACTTCATGTTTGATAACATTTTAGTTACAAAGAATTATTACTTAGGTTGATTTTACCTATAGGAAGAGAGAATCAGTGCACCTATCTCAGGCATATAGTAAATTTTTCCACCTGAAGATTTCTTTGCAGTTCATTTTTATCCAACTAGCCAACCTCCTCCCACAGACAGCAGTTATTAAGACTATTTCCATACCCCTTATTCCTAAAGCATATCCTTTGCAAAGCAATCTCTGCAGACCTTTCAAGATATTTTCTGTCCCTGTTTCTCTTGATGTGAATCTGATGCTTATCTATTCTGCTCCCCAACTTCACCTACCTATCTTTGACTGGTAACCCTCTCACCTTCTCAGCCTAACATACAACTTGAGGACAGTATCCACAGGTACAGGTACTTTTAGCCATTTCCCTCCACCCCCTTTAAAAAATATTTATTATAGTTCCCCAATAACTCCTCTTTTTAATATTTCAACTTGTTACTCCTTTAGAAAATGCCCTGTGCTAAGTGACAGAGGAGTGCATTTCATTTCCACTGCCCAAATACATTATTCTTCCAAACACCATAAAATAAGACTAACATCAATGCAATGTGCAGATAACTGGATACTCTCTGCATTCAGAATGCAGAAACATTACCTGAAAAGACATGAGCAAGTGACACAGAAACATAAACCAAAGCAGATATGCCAGTAGTGGGCTCTGCAATTTACTCAGACCAGCTGTACAATTTGCTTGCTGTGCACAACATGCAATTTTCTTTATGTCTGTTAGACAGCAAGACCAGCTTTGACATACACTACAATGTGAAAAATTACAAATGCAATTACAGTAAACCTCCACTTGAATGAAGTTTTGGTATTTATAAATTACAGTGAGATGGGTTTTTATTTTAGTTAGGCATCAGTAGCTAAAGTTTAACCATCCAGCAACCTGATTGGCAATCTCAACATTTCATTCTTTGTATCTAATACATCTGAAGAACTAATTAAAGATAATTTCGTCTTAATGAAGCAGAGAGAATGTATCAGTGTTAATTCAAATGAAAGCTGATCCATGAAAGTCAAGACTTTCAGTTGTAAAGCATCTTAGACCTACTGGGGGATTATTACACAACAGAATAGTAGCTGAGATTGAAGCTCACCTGATTAATGTAAACTCTGCATGCCAGAGTCTAACCAAACTCAAATTCTATTAAATTTCCAAATATTTACAGATTTGAAAATACAAGAAACCTGTAAACCATTAAAGGCAGACAGTTTAAAATCTATGGGGCTTGGTTTTGTGTACTTCACTGTTTAATAATTTGTTCAAATGTACTAAAAAACCCAACACACTTGCTAAAATACAAAAGATTTATCTGGGGTAACAAATTCAGAAGCACATAAACAAAAGCATATACCAATTAACTGAAAACACATTTTTGATCCACATTATTTTGTTTTCATTCAAGCACTTATGTAGCTATCACAGTACCCAAGACAGACTATCTTCAACTACATGGAAAGACACTGAAACAATACTGTCACTTCCAGCCTTCTCAAAAGCAGCGCTGGCTTATTCAGACCCTACTGCCTCTCTACTCATTTTCCTCCTGAGCACTTCTCTCTTTCTGGTAGAGAAGTTGGCATGACTCTCATGAACTGCACTGGGGACCTGATCAAGCTTCTTGTCTTTCAACTACTTTTCTTTCTCAGCCCAGTTTATATGCTACCAGGTACGAACACAAAAGGGTAGCACCAAACACCTGGATGGTGCAGCCTGTGACTTTAAACAGCACTGCTATTTTGTCTTTAAGCTAGGATGGACTACATTGCAAAGATTCAGCAGAAGTACTTTTCCAACGCAGCTGTAAGCTTATGGGAGCAAAAGGTTTTTTTACTGGCACAGCTAAACAAAAGCAGTCCACTCAACTAACTGTTCTGGCCAAGTAATTCTTCTTCCAGCATAAAGCTATTTTCCACAGGGGATTTTTTCAGAATAGTTAAACCGATCAGAGGATTTTCACATCCAGAACTCTACAGTTACGCCAGGAAAAGCTTTATGGCATAGAGCTACTGAAGAGATTTGCCTAAGTTGCTTAGCCAAATCCCTCTGTGAATCAGGAATGACTTCAGCCAAGAATGTATTTGGTATCATCCAAGTGCAAGCACTGCACAAAGCAACAGTGTGCTACAGTATTTGATTTTCAATATTAGTCTCGTTGATCACTTTAAGGGGAGCACCTTTATTCACAACAGTCACACAGAGTCTGCAAAAGCTATTGCAACACACAGGAGAGAGGTACATAGGACCAGGAAAGACTCTACATTGTGGCTGACAAGTAACAGGTGCCTAAGAGCTTCATTATGCTACCTGAAATACTATTCAAATTCTCACTTGAGTAACAGATGAACTTTATTAAAAACAAAACAAAAAAACCACCTAACCAACCAAAAACCAAAACCCAACCCAACCCAAACCAAACCAAACCAAGAACAAACACTAACCAAAAAGAACTGGATACACAAGATACAGAACAGCAAGACTGCTACATATGTCTTTATTCAGATTATTCCTCAGCTTCCAAAATGCTGCAAATCTGTGCAACCCAAATTCTTGATCATCTTTTGATGTCACAATGCAAAACTCAGTTTTCAGACAAACACAGATCCCAAACGATAGGATTCTTGAATTTTAGAAGTGTGGTTCCCTTATTAATATACTCAGGTCTATGCTTTCAGCCTAAAGAGGAATTCACACCTCTCACTTGTAGTTTTCCAGCTATATCCAAAGAGAGGATGATATTCAGAAGTTCAAAATATTTTTATAGCTGAAAAACAGACTTTAATATAAACATTTATAGTCTTTTAAGTTCAGCCAACTTACCACTGCTGCCACAGTCTGCACAAGACAAAAGCTCCTCCGGTTTTTTTTCACGATTTGATTCTTTCGTTCCCAAACAAAAGCTACATATGGGGATGGGATCAGCTCGTGGCTAGATTTAAAAATAAGACAGAGTTAGCCAGCAAACAAACAAACAAAAAGCCAACCAAAACACTCCAAAACAAACAAACAAAAAGCCAACCAAAACACCCCAAAACAAACAAACAAAAAGCCAACCAAAACACCCCAAAACAATCAAAAAGAAAAACCACCCCAAAACAACACCACCCCTCAAAAATTCCCAAACACCACACATCCCCCACCTCCCTAAAAAAAAATTCTCAAATGTAAGACTTGATTACTTTTCCATCCAACTCACATCTCCCATTAAAACTACCATTTTAGGGTAAAAGCACTGGATTCATCATTTACCCATTCCAGACTGATGAGTGCCCTCAGCTATGATATACAACTGGAATAAAAAAAACCCACACAAATCTTTCAGTGTTTGTCAACAATACAGAGAACTCAGAGAAAGACAAGAATTAATACATATCTATGTATCTTCTTAATCTGCTATGGGACAAACTATCAGAGATTAAATAATCCAAAGCAGCTTCTATACTGTACTGTAACTAACTGCTTACCTGCATCATCCAAAATATCCACATACTAATGCCTACATAAAAGTATTTGTAGGCAGATCTGTAACAAATAAAGCTATATGCAACTATCTCAAGAGGGGTACTGAAATAATAAGCGTACATTCACAGACTGGCTTCTACCAGCTAGCATCACAATTCAAAAGTTAAGACGGTTTTTTTTTTTTTTTTTTTTTTTTTTGCAAATTCATAGTTTCCAGATTTAGCTAAGCAATGCTATTAGTTCTATGTATCAAAGTAACTGCTGTTTTCACCTTCATTGTTTGTATTTCCACTCTATGCCACAATACTTTGAAAGTTAACAATCTTCACTTGACCTACAAATCTGTATTCCATTACAGTTCTGGAAGTGGAGAATGTTTGTTTTTAAGGGTATTCTTGAGAAGGTATCAGCTCCATGTAGATACTCTCTTATACTTCAGCACAACATAATACAGAAATACTGAAATTTGGTTTATATTATCGAGCTTTAGGATTATGTTAAATCAAGCTACATATCCCCAAAAGCTACCCATCAAGGAGGAGCACAGACAGAATCATTGAATCCAACCAGGTTGGGAAAGACCTTTAATATCATCAAGCTGAATCATTACCCCAGGACTGTCAAATGCACCACTAAACCATGTCACTAAGGGCCTCACCTACACGATTTGTCAACTCTTCCAGGGACAGCAATTCCACCACTTCCCTGCAAAGGTCCTTTCCCACCGAGCAGCTTCTCAGTCAATCTTCCGCAATCCTGGAGTGCTGCATGGGTTCCTTGAGTTCTAAGTTTGCTTTGCCTTGTTGAACCTCATACAATTGCCTGCAGCCCATCTCTCTAGCCTCTCTAAATCCCTCTGCAGAGTCTTCCTACCCTCCAGCAGATCAACACTCCCACCGAACTTGGTGTAATTTGCAAGCTTACTGAGGGTGCACTTGATATACAACATATCCTTACCCTAGCCTACAACCAGTTCCATATAAACATACTCTGAGACACAGTGCTTTTTCTGAAAGCTTAGTCCTCAGAATGTCTGTTCATTGTTCATTGCTAAGCAATCCAATTATTGGAATATTGACATACTTAACATACCCCAAAGAATATACATAAAAGATGTCCAGAGCCAAAGACTTTTCGTAAGTATGGAGATGTCTGTTCTCTTCCATAAACTACAAAATGGAACTGCAATATTACCTTCTTGTATCTAATAGGAACAAACATTATCTGCAGTCCTTAGTCTTACTAAGACCTCCACTATGGATTATATAGATATCTGAAATATTGGATAACAATATTGCCTGGATAAAAATAACTTAAGTTACAAAACTGGCAGACTTCCAATTTAGTCATTACTTATTTAAAAAAAAAAAAATTGATGATGTCAGTTTTGGCAGGACAGCATTAAATGAGATGAGTAATTCTACAGGTGAAAATGATACACCAATTACCTGCAAATTTTTGACTTGCAAGTTAAAAACAACATATACAATAAAATTAGTTAGCTACTATCCTTGCCAGTAAGATATAATTCAACAGATCTGTCCCATTACTATAAACAGACCTGTATTTGGAACAAAATGGTATTAACAAAAAAAACTGACTACACCAATAATCATCAGCAGAAAAATGATCCAAACACAATTGTTCACTTGCAGCATCTTGTGGACATTTCTAAATTGCTACTTTAATATAGACAATCTTAAAAGAAAGATTATTCTTTTAGTGGAATGCAGTAAAAATCTCCTCTTGGCAACTATGCTATTCTCCTTCCCTTTGATATAACAGTGTGTTAGGCATTTCAGAAAGGCTTGCTCTGATAAATAATTTACAAGACACTACGTAGCATTCAAATCCAGGTCCACAATCTCATTTATCTGAGATTTTTTTTCCTTGCTCTAGAAAAAGACACAACCATTAGCCAACATTCACTTACTTTCCTATTTCACATACACCTTTTGGTTTGGGGTTTTTTGTTGTGGTTTTGTTTTGGTTTTTTTTGTTTGGGTGGTTGGTTGGGGTTTTTTTGGTTGTTT
>NDXB01013142.1:0-34816 GCA_002631895.1 Agapornis roseicollis | reverse complement strand
CATAAAAATGAACAACCCCCCCCCCCCCCCCAAATGTATGGTTCTTGATAAGTGCGTATTTGGTACTTCTCAAACAATTTTTAATAATCTTCTGCTTAAACTAACTTGCAATCCTCTAATATTTTAGATTGTGAAATAAGCACAACTTGTTCTGAATTGGGCTGACTGAATAGATTTCTGTTTTGTATTTAGGTACTTCCTATGTGTAGAAAGTAAAGAAGTTGAATATGTGTGTTGACAAAACAATAGACTAGAGTCACATTTTTGGTCAAATATATATTAGTTGTTGTGTTCTGCCTCAACACATAGTTTGGTGGCACTGAAAAAATGAGACATTCAGTCCTTGTTAGAAATAAGCATTTTACATTCATTCTTCTACACTAAACACAATCTTCCTCTTTATGTCTTTGAAAAAAAGATTTCATTATTTCAAAAAGACTGCCTGGCTTACAGGGTAATAAAAAACAAGCCTGTTCATCTTGAGGACAGATTTAAATCAATTCTGTAGTGCTCAGCATGCTTGTTGCTTTTAGCTTTTCCTCCATCACAAATGGTATTTTCTATCACAGAATAACCTTACAGCTTGTAGCAGGATTTGATGCAATTGACAGCTTTTGTTAGAAAAAAAAGGGTAGAAATTGCAAGAATGAGGTTTGGGGTTTCTAACCTGTGGGAGACAGTGGTCCCTGAGATAATTACTGGCATGTTTTTAGGAAGCTAACATTAATTTGGCTGTGGATTTTGTGCTTCTGTATCTATAAATGTAGTTGAAGGAAAAAGGTATTAATCTTCCTTCAACAAGCTAAAGCTGAGATTTGGGGTGTATGACAAGAAAGAAGAAAATATTCATTTTGAATTTGGGGAAGGTTTAATGCTGCCAAATCTCAATGTGCATAATTTGTTTTATTATTTTCCCTTGTGGTCACAACCTAACCAGCACAATGACTATCAATCAACTTCTAGGGCTAAGAGGTCATTTTTAGCCCTGCTCAAACTGAAGTCCAGCATGTTGCCTGGTAACAGTGTATGTAGATGAGTTGGCTCCTAAGTACACCATATGGCTGGGTGTTATGCCCTGTTCACCCGTGACATGATGTACACATGTAGTACATTACTGGTTATAAAATGGTTTTTCCCATTCCCTTGTTTAGAAGAAGCATTTAAAAATAGCAGTACCAGTCCAAAACAGGCGTTCTAAGATGATGGTATTCTATGCAATGAAACAAGTGTTTGTCACAAGTGTCAACAACCTCATGGAATAATCACAGTAAATTTTGTGTTTGGCATGCTTCTGTTGAATTTATGTATAATTTGTAGCTATTGTTGCTTTACAGTATTTGTCTATTTATTGTAATAGATAAACATAATGAGACAACTATAGTTTAAACAGATTAATTAGAGAGAAATCTTGGGATTTAAAATTAGATTTTATGGATTCATTTGGCATTTGACCTTCTATTAATTGTGCAATAATGTCTGCAGTACAAAACCAATGCTACATTGCATTGAGCAAACTGGTAAACAAAGCAATTGAAGACAGTTCCAGAAAACAACAACTAAAAATACACATGACAAGCAAAGAAGACAGAGTTGTTCCAAATATACCATGGGAAATAAAGCACAAAGAGTGACTGGCAGGCTGTTTGTAGCAGAAACCTAGATCATTCCTGTAACTAGAGCATTTTTTCTATTCCATTGTTAGAAACTGTAATTCCTTAAGGTTGGAATACTGCAAAGTGCAGTGTCAGGCTATAGTATGTGTCATGGACTCCATGTGCTGGCCATTGTATGCTTGTTTAAACTGAAAGAAAAGAAATGGGATTGCTTTTACATGTAATGACAATGATCTGCACAACAACGGTTGGAAGCTCATTGCCTGTTTCTCTGGTTGGAAGCTTGGCCAGCTCACAGTGGCTGTGCTGCGTTTCTCTGTGTTTAGCCAATTTGGAAAGATGAGTTACTGTGCTAAGCCCTCCTCTACACAATTCTCTTGCCCAAAGCTCTAGTTTCTTAATAAAGAAGCCTTTTCTCTTTGGCATTCCACCTAAGTTGTCTGAAAACAGTTCAGAAAAAAGTGCAGAAGAAAACTGTTCTCTGTTCTATGTTTTGTGGAAAGTTCTACAATTGCTTTTTGAGAGGAAAGTTCTATATACCTGTCCATTCTGTTGGGGTTTTTTTCTTCAGATTGTGTATAGTTGTTACATAGCTTGATAAACATACTGTAGCTAAGTGACCTCATTTTTTAATTACATGTTTCCTTGGCTAGAAGTTTTCAAAGTAATAGAGAAAGGATGAGACAGTGATACTGCTCCATGTTAATTTTGATAGTTGCATCCTTTGGAAGATCTGCCTTGATAATCCACATTTTAAACCCCTGTGGATGTAAATGCATATATGCAAATATGCTGTCAGTCTCAAAAGAGCCTTGTCTTCACTTCTCCTACAGTCTGTCAGTGATACAACTCTAGTCACTCTGCTGTAAAGGCCTAGGAAGACATATAAAGAAAGGCATTTAAACCCCTTTTCTCTAATTTGAGAGCTGTGTTTTCCTTTCAATTGTAAACATTTTTGAAATAAGTAATTAAAAAAATAGCTCTTATTGCATTGAAAAAATTTTGCTTATCAGGGATTATGGGTCCATTTTCCCTCTCATTAAACACATCTTTTTAAAATTGTTAATACAATAAATCAATTTTCCAAAACAACATAGCTTGCCACAGAGGGATCTGAGGTGCTCATTATGGTCTGGGGATTTCTACCTGAAAGGCCTGAAAATATAATTGTGAAAGAAAGCTATTATAAAAAACCCACAATTCTCTTAGAAATGAACCAGTATTACATTTTTCTAATGAATGTATAAGGAAAAAGGGTTTTCTGTATTCTGATGTAGTCTGATAGTATTAGTCTAGAGAATTGAATATTTTTAAAATTGCAGTACTTTGAATTACTGATATCTGTGAATTACAATAAAAAAGAGTTGAAGAATGGTAGTTAGATAACGTAAATGAAGCAGTAAGTTCTGCTCCATTACTTCATCTGTGCTAGAATGGGGAACTGTTTAGTTGTTAGTATCTGCTTCATTGTCATATTATTCATTATTGTTTTGTGATATCTTCAAATATCCTCATAGTTATTGCAGGAATTCATTAAGGACCAGAAGCAGTGAGGCATTTACACGCTCCTAATGATAATCAGGAGAACATTCTCATGGATGTTTTTTCTTCAGAAAAAGCTTTAAAGGTGGCTAAGCTTGACCTGTGATTGAATTTTTTTTCTAGCGCTGGTGTAAGGTAGCAGCTTTTGGTGGTTGATTGGATACAATCTTTAATTCCTTCCTGCATAGGGATCTTTGCTTCCAAAAGGGGAGAGAATGTGTTTTTTCTTTTGTTGGATGTCATTAATTTTAAATTTGTATCAGTAAAATCTTTAATGATTTTAAGTTAAAAGAGCAGTTAAGTGGTAGCAGGTTTACATGAATCACTGTTAAACCACTGATATAATTTATGACCACCTAAATTGTAAAAGGGCAGGGGTTTGTTAAAATGTTTGTTAAAGCTGTAAACCAGAATACTGGTGGTCTGCTTTTGATTTTACAGGTGGTTATGCTGCTCATTTCACTTAAGTCATGGTCTTCCTACATAAATAAAGGAAGAAACTGTCCTTCGTTGGCGTGTGCTTAATCACTGCTGCAGATAGTTGTATATATATTTATTTGAGCATCCAAAGTATTTAGAAGTTACCTTCTCAAAGCAAATTTTAAACAGCACAGACTTACTGAGACGAATAGGACATTTTGTAAACGAGAGACAGGCTCCTAACATAGTAGATTTTTGGAAATCCTGCCCCATTTAACTGTGTAAGTAAAGTCAGCTTTGTAATTCTCTCTTGGCTATATACAAATGTGCATGTACAGAAATATCTAACAATTTCTTCTTCCCTCTCTTTCAAAAGTGCAATCAGTATTTGTTTCTAATTCCTCTGTGAACTTTCTAAATCCTTTGTCTTTGTAAGTGGTCTTTTGAATATATCAAGTAAAAGCTATAGGGTCTGAATATAGATTAACCATAGGATCTGAATTTACTGCACGTAGCAGCCTGTTTTCTGACATTACATTGATATTTCCTTCAGAAATGTTGTTTTGCAGACATTTTCTTATTCAGGCATTATGAAAGTTTTTATATCCATGCAAACACGTAGTTTAGCATTCTTCCACTGGCAATTGCATGTGCTCTGGATAGTCTCCAGATTACAGCATTAAGATGTTTTTGATCAGGTTCATTTCCATAGTAGTGTGGCATTTACAAGGTATCATGTCTCCAAATTCCTGTGAGATTAGTACATGTTATTATGTCTTTATTACAGAAGGAAAAGCAAGAAAATTGAACAACCTGGCTGATTTGCCAGGAGGAGTATAGCAGAGCTAGGATTTGAATTCGTGTTTCCCAAATCCCAAATCATTATCTCCATCACTGGGCCATCTTTCCTCCTGGTCTTCCTGTAATCCAATACCTTTTATTGTTAATGATTTTTACATTTAACAAGTGAAAAAGAACTTAAATTCCATGCTCTCTCCTGTCTCATAAAAAATTTAAAATTTTCCTCAAGAAAATTGTGCAATTATTGAAATCCTATCAGCATAGCTCAGAGCTACTTGAAATTTAACAGTCCTCATGACAGCCTGGGTCATGTCAGGGGGGTGTTAGCATTCTTTATTAAAGATACATGCTTGATCCTTTTTTCTTTGAAGAGCTTACAGACTTCTGCAACTTTTTTTCTGATAGTGCTAATTATGCAAACTGAAGGTGCAGTCATTGCAAGCTCTTGGATAGTTCAGTATAGCAAATGTTGTAAAGTGTAGTGATGATACTCTGAGCTTTGGGCTGTGTTTACTGCCCCGGATTCATAGCGGATTCATTTCTGTGTCACTGTGTTACTGCATGTTAGCATGTGGCCACATCTGCAGTGTATTCAGGTAGAGCTGTCAGGGAACAGCAAAGCCATATGAGCCTACAGCAGTGCACGTACATAGGATTCTGTAATGGGGAATCACTATGTACCTGTGCACAGTGCATTCATAGTAGACCTACTGCCACAGTATCTGGCTTTTTGTGCATCATATGATGGACCTGGGAACCTGCTGAGCTGTGTCTGGTTGCAGCACAGAGCACAGGTGTGAAAGCTTATTACTGTTTCAGTGCTACTGCTCATAGAAATGAACAGGCTTTTTGGATTGTAATGATTGGATTACATGTGGGGAAAATTTAATTTCCTTTCTTTTTCTCACTATTACGATTGAGGTTAGTTATTGAGTTGCCAAGTCTGTGTTGCAATGTGTTACTCCTGAGCAGCTTGTGTACAACCAAGAGAAAACATGCTCTGTGAGAATTTCTATTGATTTTGCAAGATATGTTAGAAATCATGTAACTGATGGCTCTTTAAATTTTGAATATAGGATTGTGTCTTCAGTGAGGAAGAATAATGCTGGAAAATACGAACACATTTGTTAATGTGTTTATCCTTATTCTACGTAGTTTTAAGAGATGTAAAAAGATAAAACAGCATTTGAGCTTGACGAGTGCATTTGTATTTGGCAACAGTCTTACTTCAGCATTGTTCACTACCTTCAGAAATTGAACTGTGCCTCTTAGAACTGCTTTTGACTATGGACCTTTCTAGAAGCTAATTCGCAACTAGGGGAGTGTTCTAGCACTGATCAGTGGTGCTTAGCATTTTGGGATTTCTTGCCAAATAGTAAAGCCTCTAACTTCTACAGTACTGAAATACATTTATATCTGTAAATGCAGTTATAAGAGAGATTTGTCTGTGAGCTACCAAAATTATTACACAGTAATCATGCAGGACAAATTTGGACAGATTGATGGAAGAACTTGTCTGTGTATGTAGAGGCAGGACAGCTGCCTGCACCACTCTGGGACAGACAGTGTGCTGGCATGTTGTAGCTTTGGTCTAAAGAAGCACTTGCCTTGTTGGATGGGCCAGGTTTCAGAGATCACTGCACAAGTCATATTCAGCTGCCATGTTCTGTATTTCAGTCTTGGATATATCTTCTTTATACTGACCATGACAAGAAAGCCACTGACCTGTACGTGGTGTGGACCCTGGCTGCAAGTCTCATATGGTCTGAAATATGTCTTTGAACAGCTGGGGTCAGCTATCCCTGCTGTTTCAACTCCCAGTTTCTTGTGCACCCCTATTCTGAAAAGAAAACGTTGATGCTGCTCAAGCAGTGCTCAGCGATAGGCTGGCAGTAGCACTGTTGTTGTATCAACAGTTACAGACACGATTCCAAAACACAGCACCAGGTGGGCTGCTACAAAGAAAATTAGCTCTATCCCAGCCAGACCCAATACACTAGTAAAACTGCTGCTTTGCTTCTTCACTGTGAAGATTCTGCTTCCTTCATCTGCACCCACAGAGGAATGAAGTTTTAGGAGCACATTGGGAAAAGAGGCCAAGTGGTACAATAGAAACGCTAAAGGGGTAGTGGTTTTGTTTGACAATTTGAATTGGGTTTTTTTTCTTTATCTTGAAGGATATTTTGCACAGCTAAATAACCCAGTTAAAAATATATATAGGTAAGGCCTACACTGAGAATAGATTGATGTGAAATCCTTTACAGATTATATTTTTATCAAGACGAAGTTGTTGTGTGCTATTGATTTTTAGATCTGCACAGGTAATGAAAATTGCAGAGGCAAAATAAGTTAAGGTGGTTTCCTGTCTTTTTTTTAAGCCAGGTTAGGATATTGAAGTACAAATCAATTGCTTTTCTTTGCCAGTCAGATTCCTTGAAAGCCAAAGGAAAATTTCAGTGTGAGTTATGGTTTCCAAATGTTTGTGTTTTCTGGTTCTGAGCCTTATCTTACAGGCAATAGGGCTTGTTTTTTCTGACAAGTGTGTCTGTAGCTTGGTCACTAGTACACCAGATAGCTGTAACGAATCATAGTAGGGGACTCCTAACAGCAAAAATATGAAATCTAATTATGTGAAAATCACTTGCCAATAGCAACCTCTACACAGGATTCAGTTTGAAGGTACAAGGGCAGACAAAGTGGTAGCACTCTCATCTATTTGTGGCTGGTCGGTATTCTCCCATGTGCACTGACGCATGGTGCCAGAGATGATCAATTTTACTACTAAAACACTGGGAACATCCAGATGATGGGAGTTGAGTGTATGAAGGCAGAATCAGTATCATAGGGGTGCTTTTGTCATTCAAGGCAGAAACTCTAAATACATGAAAATTGTGGGGATTCAACAATATTTATTTGGAAATATTTTATTCTAGCTCTTGGCTACTGGTGAAGGCAGTAATAAACTAAAAGTGGTATTACACAAGTAATTTAATTGCCGATCAATGCAGTTTCTTGTTGATGAGTTGGGGTAGTTAATTTAAGGAATGTGGTTAGGAGGATACAGATTCACAACCTGCAGGTGTGTTTAAAACAATATATTCCATATACATTTAATCAGTGGTGGGAAGCCAAATTTATTCTTTTATACTTGGTGTTTAACTATCATAGAAAATCTGCGTTTTATACTTGGTGTTTAACTATCATAGAAAATCTGCATTTGCATAACTTGAGGAATATCATTACAGCTAGGGTTTTACTTGTGTTTTATTGTGTACTAATGGGGAGAGCAGTAAAATTCTAAAAAGAGTACTTGTAAAGCAGCAATGCAGTTAAATGAATTAGAATGATTCTTTATAGGTTTAGGAATGTTTGTACTACATTCATGATTTCCCTAAAAGCCATTTCAGTGTCATAGGACACAACTCTTTGATGATTCATATTTTTCAAGAAAATGACCCATATTTTACTTGGCTTTGGTTGTGTCCACAGTATGATCCCCAGTGTCCATAAACTGTTTCCTTTGGAACAATTGGCACCAAATGGAGGCCCTTGTAATCAGCCTCCTAACTAATGTTTCTCCATGATATTAAAGAACTTCCTTCATAGTTCCTTGGGAGACCTTTTTCACTGTTCAAAGTGGTCTGACAAAGTGGGGAAATTATCGCATATACTATTTTGTCTCCACCCCGTGTGAAGATTTCAGTCACAGTCTGCTTCAGTCTCACTCCTCTCCCTCTTCTTTCTGTTGTATTCCATTTCTCTTTCTCATGGGATATTTCTCCTGCTTCCCTGAGATCTGGGAGTGAAGTCCTACATGGGTTAATGCTTAATTCCAGGTGGAAATGTTGCCCCTTCCTTGTATATTTTCTGGGCTCAATGTTGAAAGGAAGAGAGAAAAACACCATAACCTTCCCATTGCTTATAATGTAGAATGGAAAGAATAAAAGTCCTAAAAAGTATGGAAAGGCCACCTGAAAATATTCTAACCTGAAAATAAGCCGTGGAGTAATGTTCTTTGTAACAAAGTCAGGAAGCTTCTCATACGAAGATCTATTCAGGTGGGGGCAGAGATGGGGGATGAGAGAGAGAAACTGCTTGTCTGGAAGACCCTGTCTTTATTTGCTGATGATGCAGTTACTCCAGAAAAATCACATAGAATTGCAGAAAGATTTTGCAGGACTGGGTTACTGGCAGGTGAAGTTGTTGCTGATAAAAGGGCAGGTACTGCAGATAGCAACTATATGTTATACTGGGAAAAGAGAAGTTGGGATAGTTGTAAAGATAAGGAGGTCAGTGGGAAAATGCAACAAGAATCAGAAGGCAGTAACCTAACACACACTTTGGTAACAGGGCCTAGACATTAGGGTCTTCCTATAGTCACAGAGAGTAGAAGTGATGGAGAAATTTTAAATACACGCCTGGTGAACAAGGAGGCTGAAGCGTAACAAGGTAGATCCCCTAGTATTTCACTGGTATGCATAAATGGTTTATTTTTACAGTGAAGAGGGTTTATAGGTAGAAGTCCATGAGAATCTATACTATTACTGTGTAAAAGGGACAAAATAATTACGTGATTTTCTGTTGAGCCAGAATTATTCAGAACAGACAAAACCAGGACTCACTGGGAAAGTGCAGGAAGCTGTAGGATTAAGTGACAGAACAAAATTTACTTTCAAAATCTCATACTAGATGTAAATCTATTCCTGAGGAGGTAGTGCATGACTATTATTGCTCAGAAGCCTTTCTTGGAAACATCAGATGGAGATCTCAGAAGCCTTATTTCAATGCTTGACAGCTGTCAAAAAAGCAAATAGAGTATTTGGTGATTTTCAGGAAAGACATTCAGTAATATAGGACTGTCTCTGCTGGAGCTGGCATTGGTCTTCCCTGTGCTCCCTGGGTGCAGTTCTGGTTAGACTGTGCCTCTAAAAGGTGTAGTCCAGGCTAGGTTGGAAGGAGCACTCAGAGGTATGGAATAGCTTCTGTACAGGGAAGACATGAAATACATGGTAGAGCTCTCTACCTTAGAAAAGAGTTGACAAGAGAGTGAAATGAAACAAAAGTGATAGATTGAAATTATTACTGATATTGATTTGAATATTGATATTATAATGATATGACTCATAAGGCAAGGATTACAGGTGCAATAAAATGATCAAGGAATGACTCTTGAATAGATTTTTTTTTTCCTGATATATAATGCTATTCTACATACTTTTGCCACTGGATATTTTAGATGAAAAATATATAAACAAATAAAGAATAATTGTCTAAATGTGCAGTATTTCCTTACACAACAAAATGCCGGATGTCCTTCTTTGCAAATTTCTGTGGGGAAGTCTGATACTTATATTTTTTTATAAACATATACTGATCATTGTTGGACAGAGTTTATTCCTTTAAATGATGCAATCCAGTAAAAAAGCTTTTTACCAGATGTGAATCTTCATGGTTATTTAGTAGGACATCTGGAATAGGGAGAATTCATCAGCAGTTCCCACTGTTTTGAATACTGTTTTGAACACTCTGTTTGCTTGTTAACCCTGACTTCTACCTAAAATTGTCCAAAACCATGGAACTGCCTGGGGGTCGTGCTGGAATATCTCTAACATACATACTATAGAACTGTCTTGAAGCTGTTTGCTAGAAGACAGTTGTCTCAAAGTCTGATTCAAGCAGAATTGGAAGGCAGTAGCTCATTATTTAGATATTTTAGGTCAATAATGATAGTAGCTTTTCAAACTGTAATGCAGGCTTTGAAGCTGTCTTGTAGCTCAGTGAAGATATCTCAAACTGTCACATAACATGTGGATTTATTTTTCAGTTTTATATGAATCTGCATTGTATTTTCCACATTATATTTGAAATTATGGATTGTGATACAGTTTTGATTTTTTTGTACATTGTGTGAACTTTGCATCTCTGTTTAGCTAACCAGCATTTAAAAATAATGGCTTTAATCTCCTTGTGCCCCTTGGCCCAAGATCTGACCTACCCTGTTTGTAAAATGAAGGTATGGTCAAATTTACAAAGATTCAGAAATCTCTTAACTGAAACAGTGAGTCTTGTCTTCAGATTGTTGAATCCTTGGGAGGATTTTGTTTTGATTATTCATGATTTCCAGTTTGTGGAACACTCACTCAAATGATCTGAAAAAAATCAGAAGTTATTTACATTAGTGAAGCCATGTGTGGATGTGCACATTAACAGGCCTGGTGCTCTCTGGGGGCTGGTGTCTTGACAAAGCTTTACTAAAATCTTATTTTGTGCTTCTCTGGAAGTGATTTATTTAAATCATTTTATTTCTCCTTAAACACATAGGATAAACTACATGAAGATGTATGTACATCCTCTTGAGAAATTTGGAGTGCTTTCTTTGATAGTATTAATGAATGCTTATAGTATTTTTCATGTGTGTAGTCTTCTCTGAAACATTCAGAATTCTCTTTTGAGGCTTCCTGCCTGAAACAAGTTCAGCATGGAAGGTCTCTGCCTAAAAAAAACCCACCAAACCATGTGTTTCTGAAACTTTCTAATTCATGCAAGCTGCTTCAGAAAACCAGTCAACTTCCAACTTTAAGCAATTGTGTGACTGAAAACAAAAGGACATCTTTTTGTAAGATTACTGAAGTACATAACCCTAGGTAGTGTCTACGTGTTCGCATTTAAGAAAAAGATTGGTTTCAGTATCAGAAAGACTTGAAATGCAAAATAAAAATGAAACAGCCTTTATGTCTTGGGAGTGATGCATTTCATCTGGTCTATGGCATTAGAAATGTATTTAAGAATTTCGTGTCTAGGACTTCGTTATGTTAGTTTTGTATAAAAAGTTATAGTGTATATATGAATATGTAATAGGAAATGTAAAGGTATGAATTGACATTTGTGATATTCACTGGCTTTTCAAATGAATTGTTGAATTATGATGAAAAAATATATTTAATTCTTTTGAAGTAGCGGTAGTTTTTGTTGGAAGCCATTTTCTGTTGAATTGAATTGGTTCACATTATTTTAGATTCCAAAATGATCTATGAGGGTTATGTGAGTGCTTTGCAAAAATACGGTGTGTTTGAAATTCAAAACATGCTACAATCATGTATTTTCTCTTTTTTTTTTCAGCTTTTTCAGTAAGCTTAAAATTCACTTTGACTGCCTTTTAATTTTGTTCTCAATATTGGTTGTGGTAAACTGCAATGGCTCAACATTTAATCAGCTTAATATTAAGACCTAAAAAACCAAGGAACTTTTTCAGATTTTTTTTCTTATTGATTAAAGAGACACTTCTCAGTTCTGTGTGTATTTTGCAAATATATGCTCCAGCGGACCTGAGAATACTAGACCAGGTTTGGTTTGGCTTTCCAGCAAACATTTAGGAAACCAAATTGCTGGACTGAACTGGTATTCAAATATTTCCTTAAGTCATGTATTAGTATTATGTCTTCAGTACTGAGATACCATCATTTTATCTTACTCACAAGAAATATCTGTAAGAGATGATAAAGCAAATGAAATTTAGTAGAAACATCTGTGAGTTTGTCCACTATACTGCTTGTGATCTAATGTGGGGGGAAAAAAAAACAAAACAACCCAAAACAAACATGAAAAGTAGCTTACATGTTACAGTATTACAAACAGCAAAATAAGAGTAAAACGAGAGAGAGAGAGAAAGAAAAAGAAAATGCAGGCATTTCCTCGGTGTGCATGTGTGTGTGATCAGCATATCTACAATGAATTATTTGTTGTCTGTGACGGCCCAGTGTCTCTTCAGAGGGAAAAGCAGACATAAGGACTTCTCTAAGAGCAAATCTCTTTTGTTTTTGTAGACTAGGAGTCTGTTTCTCACAGAGGACATGTTTGCACCCAGAGCTCCTGCTGTAGTGTCAGCAGCTCCAGGGGTGTTGTATTAGCATAGGTGCTGTGGGTAAGCTCTAGTGCAGAAAGCACTTCAGGTGCTCAGCCTGGGAGTTGTTGAACTGCAGCTCTGTGTTTTAACAAAGCAGTGCAGAAGACAAAAACAACAGAGGAACCTGTATTTTGTCACAGGTATTATTAGTGATTCCCAAATAAGCAACAGTGATACTATCTGCGATGCATTATTGACAGCAGGTTTACATCTGTTGATTCATTAGCCTAATTATTTAGATATGATGAAACATAATGACAGCAAATAAGCTGCAGTTAGCAAGCAACTAGCTAAATAAGTGAGGTAGGATGGCAAAGAAGTTACAGGTATGGGAAGCACAATTGAAGAAATTGCAAAGACTTATTAGAAAAATACATGAGATGCCATTTCTCACTGTTAAAGTACATTTGAGGGCAAACTGCTGGTCCCTGAGTAGATAATGGTCACTATTCTTCTTTGCCAGAACATCTGTCTGAAGTGAACTCCAAGCCTTCATTGCAGCCTTTGATACATCAGGTTGCCAGTGGTTATTGCTGCATCTGTGACTTCTAAAATTATCTACAGATGGGCTGGCTGGAGCTTACCAGGAGCCAGCTCTCAGCAATATGGCTGGTATACTGTCTTTTAGTGGAGCAACCTGAAGCTGGAAATAAGTGCCTGTAAGGTGAAGTTAACTCTTCTGCATTGGGAAGGGGAAGGAAACTACATGAACTTCCTGTAAGATGCTTCTACTGTGGTTGAATAAGAGCTATTTTGAATGTCAAGTTATCCCCTTAACCCCTTGATTAAAATAATTTCCTTTTTATATGCAGAATACTTAAATAAATATAGAAAAACCTCCATAATGTATAAGATATATTTAAAGCTCTATTCTAGTTAGGGATAGATGGTTTTGTAACTAAATGTGTTTGTCAGGAAAAAAATAAGGGCTGCAGGCATCCTCTCAGTTGTATGCAGGAAGCTATCTTCATGCATCATTTTTTCCCCATTAGCTGTAAAAATAAGGAAGATGCAGTTGGTTTAGGTGTTGGTTTGGGGTTTGGTGGAATTTTGTTTGCTTTCCCCCCCTCTTAATATCAATGTAAATCTAGTCAGAAGTGTTCTCTCAGGCAACAGGAGACCAGGTATTGCATCATAGAAGAGAAAATTTTAGAAGTAAATTTTCTTTTAGTATCTGTGACTGCATATTTATTCATAAATTCATGTTTCTGTTTTATTATGGATTATATGACTTTCAATATTGGCAAGGTTTTATGTAATTTTATCCTAGTTCTATTTTAAATAATTGCAAATTAGGAGATTCTCTGACTTATAGGTAAGGAGGAGTCCTTTGCACTGGGTGTTTAAAACAGACGAAAAACGCCAACCCAAAATCAAAACAGAAACAGATGAAGCTTCCACCGTTTCTTGCTACCATTGTCATGCTTTGCCCTCCTAAGTTAAAAGCTTAAAGAAAAGAAGAAGAACATCTAACCAGACATTCTAAGCAACTGGGCAAGCAGTCAGGAATGGTTTTTAATAAACTTGGGTTATGATAAATATTTACCTTAGGCTGAATCTGTTCTGCAGTGCACTGTAATATGAGCTTATCCTCTGTTAAGTGCATATGCTCAATGATTCTACCAGCATGTGTACACCTTGCTTTCATGTGTATATTCTTGGATTAGAAGCAAACTAGAAATGTACTGATTCATTCTGGTAAATGTCTGCGTGAAGCAGTTTCCTACAGTTTGACTGAAGGCTTCTGCTTAATGGCATAATTCTTAGGCTAATTCTCAGTTCAAAATCCTCTTTGAGTGTTTACCACCCATCAGAATGCATAATTTGTTGAATTTAGAACATAAAACTTAAGGGGTAGAACTACCTTTCATTTCCCATGCTTCTTGTTAGATTTTCTACTCCTCATGAAATTCATTCAGGAGTCCATTTGATATTTTCATTTGAGAAGTGCTAAATATGTCTCATGCAGAAAAGCATACGCTCCCCATCTTTAGTTGCTAACAGCTCATTGTAGGCTACACTTTTGTTTGTTTTTAATGAGAGCAAATTATCAGTTGTTGAGCCAGGAGAGATGTGTAGATGGGCTGAAAAGATTAATGTGGTATTAGTAATGAACTTAAGGCAGGCACTGGAGTTGAGAAGATTAAAAGCTGACATTACCAGATGTGTGTGTGGGTATAGATTGTAAACTGCAAAGTTAGGTAAGAAAAAAAAACACTTAAGAGACAGATGAGATTAGAATTTTTTGGCGCTTCCTTGCAAGTAGACAAAGTACTTTAAAATAAAAATTTCTGCACAAGAAATATGTTGCTTTCCAAACAACAGTGACAGATAGTGAGTCTCTGCCCAATAAAAAATAGGTTTCCACTTAGCCCAGTCAGGTTTGTATGCTGGACAAAGAGACTGCACTCTTCATCTTACACTGGAGTCTACAAAGTTGATATTGATCCATTTGCTAAATTGGGCCCTTGCTGCAGCAACCCAAAGGCACTGCTACGAAAGCATCTATCAGAAAAACACAGGAGATGTTATGAACCTTCTTGTTTAAATAAAAAATCAATCAAAAGACATAAAAATTAGGTTATTTAATATTATAATTTATTGTTTAAAGATACTACAATGTATAACAGTAGGTACTAACCTGAGAATTTTGGAGCATGGACTGTAGTTTTTACTGTTCATTGCTGCCTGTTTCCTTTGGGATTTCTTTCCCTTTTCTGTGCTTTTGTTTTCTCTCAGTAAAATTAAAATAATAATGAAACTAAGTTAATGCTTGGCTTCCTTTTGTGAAGTGCATTGATTTATAAGCAAAAGGAATTACTACTTAAAAAAATAAACCCCACTCCTATATTGTGTAGTGATTCTCCATTTGAATTAATACTTCTGTATTTTTTTAATACAGAATTTTTATTAAAATAATCTTGCATACCTTAGTAAAATTAATAAATTTGATGAATTGAATTATTAGGTTAAAATACTATGTCAGCACTTTCACTTGTAACACATGCAATATTATCAAATGCTATACACAAAAATTCTGATTCTGTCTATACTATCAGGGAGCTCAGTAATCATCATGTTAACAGCACTAGCTGCTTTGTGCTGCTCCTGTATATTCCTTTTACTGTTTCCATAGACTTACATCATTTGCCTTCTATCTTTGATTAGGTTAGCTGGTTCTTTCAACCATTCTTGTGTCTTATCCCTTATAATTGTCTTTATGCATTGTAACTGAAAAATTTTCTTTTTACAAAGTTGCAAGGTTTTTACCAAAACTTAAGAATACTCATTGAAAAGTGACCCCCAGAGTATTCTTCTGCATCTTTATTTTTTTTATTTTTATTTTTTAATATATTCTTCCTGATAAAGACAGTACATTGAAATAAATACTGTAAATAGAAAATCTGGGACTTCCTCATCTGAACTGTGCCAGATGGTGAGTTTGTGAATCCAGTTGCATTTCAAATTTTTGTTTAGGTAACATGCAATTATTCTACTGTGTAATTAGAAATCATCTTAGTATTTACCCGATGATAAAAACAGTGCAGCTACGAAAAAGTTAACATATTTCCAGGTCTTTAATAGTAGCCTCTTCAGAAAATGCATAGTTTGCAAACCAGAATTCATCTGGGACAATGTGTGGCTTTGGTGCTGACATTATTGAACTATCCTGTGATTCTATGATTATCATTTTCCTTGCATTGAAACTTAAAACCTTTTAGATATGGGCAATTTTTATCCACTTCTCTGTGCTCATAATTTCCTGATTGCCCCAAATAAGCTACTCCTTGAAGTCTGTAAAATCTTTTCAGCAGGTATATAATTTTTGGTAAGGCAGCTTCTGGCCCCAAACTCCGCAACATTTCCTGAGCATTCTTCTCTCTGTATTATTCTCTGTGTAAGCATAGAGACAACCATTGGCTTGTGATAACTTAACTGAGTAGTGGACATCCAGGAAGGATTAAAACGCAAGTAATTTCAGAATGTTCTCAAGTCTGGTGTTAACAGTTCTGTTAACCATACTGAGATAGATGTGGTAATTTGTACTTAATTCCACATTTTAATTATTTGTATGTTGCTTTTGATTTTGCATAAAAGGTAAATAAAACATTGACTTGGCATGTGTTTTGATACGAGTTGCACAGAGGAGTTTTCTTACTTGAAAAGTATTCATATTTCAGGTGAGCTTCAGTTACTGCAAGTATTTATAGTTTATTTAATTTTCTTCTCTAAATTCACATTCTCTCATGTTTCCCATTATCAAGTGGGAGGCATTCCTAAGCAGAAAAATTGTTCATCCAGAAAGAAAAACAGTAATTTTGCCTGTGTTTTTCATTATTTCCTCAGATGTTATTTTCTTATTTACACTTGGTCCTGCTTTGTCTGATTCTGTGGGAGGTTGTTTATGCAGGGAGTTTTCAAGGGGGGCCTGCAACTACCTCCTCTACAGTGACAGTAAACTAAGCTCATAAAAAATGAAATATAACTGAGACAGATCTTTTTCAGATTGTTCCATTTGTATTTTCTTTTTTCCCAGATTTTTCTTGTAGATAATGTCATGTAATCATCACAGAAGCCTGTGGAAAGAAGTGTTGTAACATGCACACATTATTCACAAGTCATCATTATTGTGTGTAAAAGAGAAAAATATCTCCTAGTGACTTCTGCCACCTCACAGTCTGCTCAAGACATTGGCATATCAATGTTAGGATGAGACTGGTAGATCAGAAAGCAATCGTAGAAAAATTCATAATATAAGCCTTGATGCAAACTTGGATTAATTTTCCAACCTCAGCTGATTAGCTACTGCTGTTAAAATTTTGGGGGTTGGATTTGGCTGGAGTTTTTGGGTGGTGGTTTTGTCTTTGCATGCCAAGATTTCCCAAATGTCATTAGTTCATTTGACATCATGGCCAATCTCCCTTACTCAACCAGCTTGCATGTCAGTGTGTACTGGAAGGCAGATGGTTCCTTCTGAACATCAGGAAACACTTTTTTATTGTGAGGGTGACTGAGCATTGGTACAGGTTTCCCGGGGAAGTTTTGGGGTGTCCTACATTGGACACACTCAAAAGATAGCTGGACATGGTTCTGGGCAAACAGCTTTGGGAGGCCCTGCTTGGGCAGTGGGGGTGAACCAGATGACCTCCGGAGGTCCCTGCCATCCTCAGCCAACCTGTGACTGATTTAATGATGCAGAAATGATGGTGTTACAGGTTAATGTACAGTATTCATGTAACCCACTCGTAAAGGTCTGGTGCTTTTTGCATAATCATTACATACTTGAGTGAAGAAGCAAGAAGAGAAAAGGAAAAGAGAGAATATTACTTTGCAAAGTGTAGTGAATGACTTAATTTAATTAGATAGTAATCGCAACCTTCCATTTACATCAGCAACCACCCTTCCCAGTGTGATCTCCTAACATTCCAAATTGTGACATGTTGTGAAGGGTACCTAATGTCTGTTCCACAGCAGTTACGGAATTTAATCTTTTGCTTGTTTGAAGGATGGACATTGAATTTAAATGAGAAGAAAATACCCTAAACCAGACAATAAATGCAATGCAGGCTTCCTAATAGTAAGCATCTTTTAGTACAAGGGAAAGATCTCTGTCATTGGAGAACTTAATAAAGAAATAAATAGAAATGGTCCAGCTTTATCAAGGACAGCAGAAATAAAATTTGAATGGAGTAGTGAAATCTCAAGGTGCCATCTGCCCTTGCTTAAACACTTATTTAAATAAAGGTTTGTCAGCTGAACACATTGAATAGATAACATCCCCATGCAAAACTGAATGGGATCTGAACAATTTTAAAGCCCAAAACCCTTATCTAAAAAAAAAAAAAAAAACAAAAAACCAAACAAACCCCATGACACAAATAAAAGCTTGAGTGCTGTAGTCTAGTGTAGCCAAACTGATTAGTTCTTTGCCTTTCCTTCTACCTACACTCCTTGCAAGCAACACTTATCTGAAAAAGAATTTTCACTCTGCTGCTTCCCTTGCTGTGCTAATCACCTGTATCTGAAAATACATCTTCAGAATTGTTTTATTGTGACAGGGCAGCAGATAAAAGCTGGATACCAGGGGGTAAATGGCACTGACTAATAGACTTGCTTTCAGTAACCGAAGCAATATTCCAGAAGAAAACCTTGGTTCATCATTGGTGTTAGGTTTGAAAATATTACTGGAAAATGAAGTCCTATACGTTGTTTCTGGAGGTGAGATTTTGTCTTACATTCTGGTTTTCCTGTCTCTCAGTTAATTTATGTGATAATTACCACCACAGTTGACTGACCAAAATCTTTAATGATAAAACTATAGGAACCTTGGCACCATGGTGAGATTGAGCTATTAGTTTCTTTATGTGAGAGACACAGAGACTGCTTTGCTTTCCAATTTTTTTTTTCCTTTGTCACATAGCATAGATATACACAATGGAAGTGGAAGTATCACAAAATGCTTTCCATCTCTTGATGCTAGGTAGCAGATGTTTTTTGTACCAGTGTGTGTGGCATTTCTATACTGCCAATTTCACCAGTTTCTCATATCCACTCTTGCAGTACCATATGCTCTAAATGGGAGGTCAAAGCCTTGCAAATAGATGTTCTTGTGGTATAAGAATGTATCAGAACTTCATGGGCAGTCTGAGGTCTGAAATGCTCTGAGGTACGGTCATATGCACAAAAGACATCGGCCGTATTTCAATCATTTTCATGCTTGATGGCTTACGATCTAACAGTGCTGTGCTATATATTATCTGTACAAGGTGATTTCCCAGGTTGAACTTAAAAATCACTGAATTAGTGATGCATTTTAAGTATGCATTAATGGCTTGGATGTGAATGTCTATATTTAACATAACCACTAATAATCTGGGCCTGCATAGGAAGAATTTAGTCAACTATTTTCCCCATTGTCTCATGTTTCTTTCAGTACAAACCTGATTTATAGTAGTCTGCTTTTATGACTGGAGGGGGGTGGGAGTGGGTGGAATTCATATCATAGAAGAGAATGTGTATATTAGTTTCCATGGCCTAGGGATGACTTGAATCAAAATGTTCTTACTAATAGTTGAATGCCTGCTCATCCAAAAAGAGAAGGAAAAAAAAAAAAACTTTGAAAGNTCATAGAAGAGAATGTGTATATTAGTTTCCATGGCCTAGGGATGACTTGAAACAAAAAGTTCTTAAAAATAGTTGAATGCCTGCTCATCCAAAAAAAGAAGGAAAAAAAAAAAAAAGTATCTTTGAAAGCACTAACCCATCAGTTGATTTGGAATAGTAACATCATAGCTTCAACAAAAACATGCTCCACTGTGGAGTATGCATAACTAAAGCACCCAGAATTTCCTAGTATTTTCTCCTGGAGCTTAAATAATACTCTTGGTAGTAAAATCCTGGAATGCATATGAGTATGAAGATAGTATTCTTTTCACTGTTGCTTGGATAAGGCAGCTTATCTGACTGAAAATTAATCCTTTTTTGTATAGTTAGATTTTTGCTTGCATCAACTTGCTCTGATGTGACTGACTGCAACTGTGGGACCACTAACACCAAAATCTAGGAATCCAAACCCAGTGCTGAGGAGAGCACTGGGAAGGGCAGCCCTGCTGTTGGGGGAGCTGTCTCTATCCAAGACACAGTGTTTGAATCTCAGCATTGTGTTTGAAAAGTCAGAAAAGAGCTGGTGCATCATCCTTCCCCATTCTTAGAGCCTCTCTTGTTTAAAAAGAAAGCTGCTACCAACAAAGACAACCTTGAAATCACGATTTTACACAGCCAGTCAGGGGCTTGGAAATTGATGGTCAAAGCTGATATCAACTGAAGTTTACTTTTAAAATCAGCAATACATTTACAACAGCTAGTCCATGTTAGGCAAGGTTTGAAAAGCACAGTGCCAGAAGGAATCCTATGCCCAGACCAATGACAAGAAAAGCGTTCTTTAAGAGACTTCAAGAGAATAGTCATTTATGTGGCATAATTTTTTGTTACAGATGCCAGAAGCCTTTCTGTGACAACAAGGCATGAAATTTACCTCCAGCTTGACATCCTTTCTCTGTTTACTTGGTTTGGTAGGGAGGCAGCCAGTTAAATAATGCAAAGCGATTTTCAACAAAATTAACATGCCTTACCTAGTTTATACCTTCCAGGAGTTCAGGAATAGTCTTACAGTCTTACCTGTCCTTTTTTATTTGTGTGATTCCCTCCCCCCTCCCCCCCCGTGTAAATAATAGCACCTTCATCTTACTGAAGCAGTCCTCTTATCAATGAATATGAGATGTTGACCTGTGCTACCAGGCTCCAATGTGTAAAGCTGAGGGGCTAGCAAGTGACAGTAACATTCCCTGGAGAGCTACTTCTTTCTGAATGCAGGTTGCAGGTAACAAAAGTTAGTGTGTATTATTATGGGGAAAGAAAAATGGGAAAAACCCTTCAATTCTGTTACTCGTGGAGCCACCAGCAGCAGCTGTAAGTGTGCTCAGTCTGTTCTTTGAGGATGCTCCAATCAGTGTCTGCATTTCCTAGCTAATTCCTGGTTTTAAAACCAAAACAAATACACAACAAAACCCCACAACCTCACCACACCCTAACAAGCTAATCTCCTACAACTACTAGCACCTCAGTCTTTGTACATAAAATCCTTAATACGTTTCTCAACTATAAAATAAATTGTACATTTGCAGCATTTTTATTAAATTTGAAAATGTGATACCTACTTCCCATTGTCCTCCTACCACCAAGAAAACAAGCAAAGGAGAATCTGAAAGAAGATATGTACATTTGATACCTTAGGAAAACATAGTAAGGAGCTGTTTCTGATACATTCTTCGTGTTCTCACTGGGGTTGGCTACTTTCAGTACTTCTTCTGAAGCATCAAAGCCTGAAGCATGAAACAGAGAGAGAGAGGGACAGAATAAGCTCAGTCTTGTTAGAGCTGACTTTTTCCTGAGGCTGTTTTCACACTTCCTCAGGCAATAAGATTTAAATTAAAAAAAAAAAAAAAAAAAAAAAAAAAAAGCATTCTCTAACATGAAACCCACTTCTTCAGTCTGGTAAGATAAATCTAGACAGGCTAAGAAATCTTTATTTCTCCGCAGAGTTACTGATTCACATCTCATGCTCATAGATTAAAGCAGAAATTGATCTTTGCTTTCAGAGGAAGAATTTTTTACAATTCCGATTGTCAAGTGTGGGTTAATTTACACAGTTCTTTTTCCTGCTCAATGAGTGGTGCATCCTTTTTTTCAGGCTTATACTAAAATGTCCCTTAACTTTGCTTTGATTCCCCATGCTCTCCCTTCTCCTCCAACAGTACTCTATGAGTATGAAAACATATATAACAAGTACTTTTCAGCTACATAGACACTAATCTAATCTTATCACTTTAATTTGCAAGATAATGTATTTCCTTTCTCAGTACTGGATTTAGATTTATTTTTTAAATGTTTAAAGGAGATAGGACTTTGCTAAGTTAAAGCTGAAAGAACATGAAAAATTTTTCCTTCTCTTTGTCTTCACAGTCATACATAAGTAATCCTCTAACGGGAGAGATGCCAGGAAAAAGTGCAGAAATACGCATGTAATGACCTTTGCTACTAAAATTAACATGTGCCTCCTGCACCTGTTCAGAAATGGTTTAGCATTCTTCTGCCTGACTTCAGAAAAACTGGCTAATTAAACAGTACTTTCAGTGAAGGTCAACTCTGCATTAGTAGTTCATTAAATTATTTGTCATGCTGAATGTTACTCCTGGTCACCAGAAATACTGAATTCAAGCACAGAACAGAGGAGTCAAGTCTAGACTTTGTGCTCTCATTGCTGGAGAAATTTGTATTCCGAGCTGTTAGGTCACACTGCAGGGAAGAGCCCTGTGCCCAGCACAGAAATTACTTGCTTGCACAAGGATTGGTCAGATGGGGTATGCCCAGAAATGTCTTAGGAACATGCTGCCAGCTCTTATTGCAGAATATGCAGGTAACAGCATAATTGTCCTCTTCAGGCCTTGGAAAATCAGTTTGTGTTGAAAGGGATTTCTTGTGTACTGTCGTACCATCTACACCAGCTACAAAGAAGGACCTATCTCTTTTTGTTATAACTTTATGTGATGGTAGAAGTTTGAGACAGAACAAATTATAACTTACCCACCCCCAAATTTAAAGCACTTGCTGAAGCAAATCTGATTATGAAATGCATAATTAAAAATGTCTGTAAATACTGCAGTGTGTTGAGATGTGAACCACTTTGCATCCGATTTTCTTGCAGGTGAGAGATGGCAGCATATTTCTGTAAAGTAGGATTTGAGTGTTCTGCCTTAGATTTCCAGCGCTGGTCTTTACCCTTACTCTTCTGTAAATTGTGGTATCCAGAACTTACTGTTTCTCTTGTATCTGAGAATGCTACTGGATTAAACAAAGCTTTAGGCGTGGACACAAAGTGCAGTCTTTTCTACACAAATTAAGTATGTAGGACCTCTGTGCTTATAGGTCTTTCAGTACTCGAGAGGGGCTTCCATTTTAGAATCGGGCTTCATGATTTCAAAGCAGTCAGCAGTGTGGATTTAGTTTGTACCCTGCAGGTATACACCATCAATGTGATCAGCGACTTCCGGCAGCTGCAAGGATGGCTGCTGGTGGCTTTGACTCCAGCCTTACCAGCTCAGCAGTATGGTTGGCTGGCTGTCCCTCCACGGCTTGTGCTGTGCTTCCAAGTTGCACTTGCAGAGAGAAGGATGTTGACCATGAGAGCATCATCCTGCTGTTGCGTATGCCTAGATTAAACCTGATCGGAACAGCTGGGAGACCTCTTCAATATTTATCATACCGTGCATGTAATGAAACTCTCATATTGGTAATTGCTAGGAGATTAAACCTTTTCAAAGACACAGTTAGCGAATACTAATTCCCTGCTCTCTAAAGGTGAGGACAGTAGGAAAACTGGGGAGGGAAAAAAGAAGAAAGAAAATCTTGCTGTGTTCAGGAACTGTGATACTAGGGAAAAAGCTTATTGTTGAAGGCTCCCAGCACAGGAATTTTGTAGGTCAGATTCCTCCATGAAAATATAATTGTTATTATATGACAATTTCAGTTCTGGACCTTGACCTGTTCTTGAGCGGCCTGGATTTGTATTGTGAGTCAAACACTTTTTGCCATTGTGTTGATAGAGGGAGGCACTTCATGGAAGAGCACCTCTGAGCTGAGAGTTACTGGAATCACTACATTTTCACTTTATATCTTACAGCTGATCTCAGCCTTTGTGGTTCTACATAGATTTTCCTGCTACCCGGTTCAGTGTGTGTGTGTGTGTTTTCTCCTCAGTGAGTATCCAGCGTAAGCCAACAGCACCAGTCTGGCTGAAGGGCTCAGCCCTGCACTGCGCTGGGCAGCAGAAACTGGATGCGACCAGCTGGAACCGGCAGGGACCAGCCCTGCCTTCCCTCACAATGCCCCACCGCAGTGCATGGGCAGGTGGGCCTGGCAACCAGGAAGAACAGAAGTGCAGCAAGATCTCGGCCCTGAGCTCTGTTCCTCTGGCTGGAGAGTTATCTGCCCCTGTCCACTTCCCTGTTTGTTGTCAGTGTGTTGGTAACAGGCACGATGGAAAAGCTGGTGGTAACACAGGAGCGCAGGAACTTCATGAGAGGTTTGTGTGCTTCCACCCGTATGACATAACCCCGATCTAGCCTGTGGCAATGAGTTCAGGTTATACTTCCTTCAGATGCCTAGCCAGAAAAGAACAAGCAAGATGCAAATCATATATGAAATGTGATTCTCTTTCAAAAAAGAGAATTTTGGAAAGAGGTTTTGTTTTTAACAACCCTTTTCCAGTGAGCTCAATATGGGAAGAAGGAAAATGTTTTTATCCTGACTCAAACACAACAAGGGCTTCCAAACATATCAACATATAGGTGAGTAAACTGTTACAGCCATTATATTTATCTGGATAGCCTAGTAATACTATATATGTTTCAGAGCAGATTATGGTTTTCCAGACAAAACTGCAGTGGAATAGCAAAATCAATGCCCATATCAGTGTTCTGTGGTGCCATATGGGAGTATTCAGCAGCACCAGTTGCAGCTGCTGTGCAGTTTGGTCTGTTCTTCTGACCATCATGCTCTGTAGACAATAACATGTTGCAGATGGTGTTGTGGCATCTCACTGCGGGCAGTATTGTAACTGTAATTTGTTGTTCGGTACACAAAAAAATATAAGGTACAGATCAAGTGATAGACTTTTTCTAGTGCCTTATGCTGCAGTGTAAATGTTGTCATAGTCCAAACCCCACGTTACCAAATATTTACTCTATCACAAAAGAAAAAATGTAGTATAGAAAAGAGAATAAGCAGAGGATCACAGTTGAATGGTGAGATTAATAGGTTGACCATACAAATTAACAACTTCTTCCTGTCTGGTTTCTGGAATAAGGATAGTTAAATTTTATTAATACATTTCCAAACAAAGATATATCCACACACAAAATCAGTTGCTTTTGAAAACAGTATTAAAACAAAGTAGAAAAGCATATTTTAGCAGGTCAAGAAAGTGGAAACTTCAGAAAATCTTTGCAAGGCTCACTAAAGAGAAATTTAATTTTCTGGGGACTTTACTTGTACGTTAATGTCCATTAGAAACTCCTAAGCTCTGAATGACTTCTAAATTAGCTACATCCTGTGAGGGTAAAATAAAAATCCAACTCTTCATTTATATATATTAAAATTATAGCATAGATATATGGTTTTATTGAAGTGCCTCAATCCCATTAAAATTGAGAGAAATTAGATATTTAGATACCTATGTGAAAAAATCTTGCAAAATGAGGTTTGTAATGTACAATTTAATAAAAGCACTGCTCTGTGTGCAACAACTGACAAAAAAACCCCTAAAATCAAACCACTGCGAAAATTGAATCAGACAGGATAGGAAGCAGTTCTGAAGATTTAATGTTATGAAATCAATTTAGAAAGTATTCCTATTTTGCCATAAAATGTGAAGAAAATGTCATTCAGTTAAATTGGATGAAAGTGGATGTAAAACTGAGGAAAGATACAGTTTGGGATATAGCATGAAATTATACCACAGTACCCAGCACAACAAGAGGTCATTGCTGTTGCATTTTCTGAGCTGCCTCAGTGCTTGTCAGCAGCACAGGAAAATCTGAGGGAACAGCAAACATACCCAACAAGGTAGAGGTGTAGAAGATACAGGCTTTGTGTGTACCCTTGTCAGTTCTGTCTCTCTGCTGGGACCTATTACTTCTCTGGTGTGGTATCCCGCACATCTGCCCTGGTGAGTCTGGGATATAGGCTGGGATTTGACCTAACCTGTGATTTTGTGTGAGCCACTCGCATCCCATAGGTTGGTTACTTTACTTAAAGAAAACTGAAAAGTGGTCCATGAGTGTCTTGAGATAGTCTCTTACCTTAAAAAAATGCCTATTTAGTCTATGCCTGAAGCTAGCCCTGAGCATTATATTGTAAACATATGATTTAAACATTTTGTGGTTTTCTGTAAAATGCCCCTGTGTATATATGTGTTTATATGTGTATATAAAAATGTAGGTACATGTTTTATAAACATATATTATAACTGAAATATGCCTAATGAAAGTCAGGACTATCCTAGTTCTGACAGTAAGTCAGCTGACAGGCAGTTGGAAGAAATGTTGCCATAGAAAATTTAACGCGTCACCGTTTTCTGTAAGTTGTCTAACAGCTACTGGTGAAACACTGTTAAGAACTTCATGAGTAGTAGTGATGTTCCTGGTGTCTTGTACACTGTTTCTGCTTACAACTGCTTATAGCTGGCTTGTAAACATCTCCGTACTACGGAGACCTGCTGCAATTAACGATTGTCTGGAATCCTAGAATGAGTCAACATATGAAAGTACATTTGCTTGTGTGATGTTCTTTATATTTCTGACTGACACTAAATGCTCGGAGAAACATTTCTCAAAGGAATTTAGAGATTACCTGGGTAGAAGAAAATTCTGATTGCTTGATTCCCAGCACCCACCCCCACCCACCCCCACCTTGAAATCCAGCTGTGATTTATCTCTGTTTGTACTTGAATTTTGTGTTCCCTCACAATACCATATTTCCCTTATGTTAAAGAAATTATTTAGTAGGAAAGAACCTTTGGAAAAGACAGCAAAAATGCACCTAAAATGATCATCTAGTTCAAATGTTGTTGTCCTATGCCTATGGTCATGTTTACAAGAGTTGATTTGGGTCTGAAACAGTATCATAGATATAGAAAGTTTAAATACTTGATTAATGAGTTAGCAGAAAAAAGATCTTATGACTTTCAAGTCCTGTGTTATTCCAGAGTCTTGCTAGAGAATCTGAAAGTGAGGCTATTTACATCTTCCTGGAAAGAAACAGCATGTTTATGAAGGCAGTAGCTTATAACATATTTAAAAATTACTATAGTTAAATGTAACTCATGTAATTTAACAACAGTGTAGCTTACATTGTATTATCATTGTGATTGGAATGCCCACCTGTCGAGAAAGACCAAACCCCCCCCCAAAAAAAATAACAGCATTCACATATATGGTTTATATATGGAGAACATGGGTTGGTGATCTCAGCTGGACTATAAAGGTCACCAGCATTCCATATTACTAGTGAGGAGCTATGGACCTGACCTAGCATAATGGCTTGGCAAGGCTTAGTTGTCTTTTGAAAGTATAGAATCAGATTTTAAACTAAGGTTTAAAGTTAACCAGACAATATATAGAAAGTAAAAGGTATGTAGTGAGAAGATAGAAAAATACAGGAGAGAGGTCAGACAATGAATTTCTTTAACTTTAGAAATGCTTTATAGATTAAAAAGGTGCAAAATAAAATATGGTTAAGTCCAATGAGGTAGTTGATGACAGGCATTTATGTGGAAGAATTGCTTGTGAATTTTTTAAGTTACACATTGACAATTCATCTCTCTCAAAAAGAGATCTGCTGTCTGGGGAGAAATATAATGGCTGAAGCTTAGCCTATGGTGACTGATGCAAACAAAAATCAGCCAACAACTTGAGAGCAAATGTAGTATAATATGACTTGGATGCAAGCTGATGAAAACTGTGGGCTTGGACTGTGGATAAAAAGAAATATGTTAGAACCAGTGAGGCCCTATCCAATGGAAAGATGAAAGGAGAAGTAGTTTCTGCAGCTTAGCCTGAGATGAGTCCAGGGGTGCAGGTTACTACAGCTCAAATTTTTACTTTGAATGGGACCCAAGAACAGTAATAAAACTAAAATTGCTCAAATCATTTGAGAAGAAAAATCCCTTCTGTGCTTGCGCTCCCTATTTAAATGTTCCTTGAAACAGCATTTCCCTCTTCTACCTGTGCTGCTGAGGTTTTAATACATCTATTTAAATGCAAATTTTGACTTTTGGTCTGTAATCATAAAAATGTTTGATGCTAAATTTTTTATCAGAAATGTAATTTTATATAGAAGCAGTAACAGAGTGGTTTGGCAGCAGATACCAGAGTGATGCATTGCTCACCCATTTTCACAGTGTGGGGAAGCATCCTCTCTAATATCATCTGATAAACTGGTTGTTTCCTGAATGTTACAACTTCTGTCAATATGGGTGATGTTGATGTACTTTTAAACTATATTTCGAGTATTTGCTTGTGTACCAACCCTACTGCGGATCCATATTCCTTTCTGTCCTCTGAATTACCAGGATAGCAATCCTGATGAACTGTCTAACTGTATTTTCAGGAAAGGTTTTCTTCCAACCAAATATTTTTCTTCTCTTCTCAGTGAGAGAGGCTTGACTGTGTATCAGGACATTTTGCCAGTGCGATGTTGAATCAACTGCAGATTACTCTATAGTTGCTGCTGAGTGTGTCATTTGTATTTCCCCACTCAGTTTTAGATGCTGCTGGCCCTCATTAGTCCCACTGTCTGGGGCTATTGTGGCCAGCAGCCATGGTGTATTTGCCAGGACCACAGCTGCTGAGCAGGGCTGCAGCTGCTCATGATGCCTAAACTCCAGCTGCAGCTGATGAGGTCACATTTGTTGGCATTGTTTTCCTGTCTGTCTTGACCTGATTGATACAGCAGTGTTTAGTGATGAACAGATTAGTCACAACAGCATTAGATCACTAGTACATTGGCTCACATTTTGGTACAGCTGGGTGGTGGCACTGCAACCACATGTACTTCTACATCCATGCTAGTTACAGGTTCTTCCTTACGAAGTGTTATGAAGCATTCTTTTACCATGTGAGCGGAAGGAAGAAGTTATCCAGTTTGCATTAGCTGTCAGTCCTAGGGAGGCATAGCAGAACATGGTGCCAGACATAAAAGAAGCCTTAATCCCAATCTTAACTTTTGAGAGATCTAGGGTTTAGAATGTCTAAACATACATCCATTTTAAAGAAACACTGTGTACATACAGTGAGCAAACTTGTGTGCCTTATTGTATCTCTTCATTAGGGAATGTGGTGATAGGACAAGAGGTAATGGGTTAAAACTTCAACAACGGAAGTTTAGATTGGATATAAGGAAAAAGTTCTTTACTGTAAGGGTGGTGAGATGCTGGAATGGGTTGCCCAAGGAAGTTGTGAGTGCTACATCCCTGGCGGTGTTCAGGGCCAGATTGGACAAAGCCTTGGGTAACATGGTTTAGTGTGAGGTGTCCCTGCCCATGGCAGGGGGGTTGGAATGGGATGATCTTGAGGTCCTTTCCAACCCTAACTATTCTATGATTCCATGATTGTAATAGCAAAGTAATATTTCCTTAATTCTAATATTAAGTGTATGTAGGTGGCTGCTTTCATTTTGTTTATTGTTTATAATATATTTTTTTATATATATTACTATGGCAAGGATAAATACAAAATGTCTGTTATTTTATTGTACTGGCAGTTAAAGTACAGAATATACCTTAGGTTCAGCACATTCCGCATTTTATGTTCCCTCAATGCCCTTGTCGTTAGTTACATACTTTAGATTCCAAATGCTAGAGGATCTGAAGAGCACTGTGCTACATTTTCATCATCTCGATTTCCTGAATTTGGATGAGCTGCAAAGTATTACAGAGGACTTGAGTGATACTGAAGTAATTTGAAAAACAGTGGTAACACATCAAGTATATCAAATAGATTCCTAGCTGTTTATCAAAGAACAAATGGTATGTAAAGGAGGAAAATCTTAGCATTTGAACAAAAAACTAGACTGCATTGAGACTCTGGAGAAATTACTTCTTGCACATTCTGTTTAGTAAGTTCATTGCTCTTTTACCTGCTGAGTGCAGTGATCGTGGGGACTGCTCTAGCAGTTCAGATCAGAGTCCTGAAACTACAGGTCTCTGTAGCACCAGGATCATACCTTGCATCTCCTACTGCCCAGGAGGTTTTCAGATTGGGCATTGCTCACATGAACCACTCCGGGATTCTAAATTTAATACAATTAGCCTTCTTCACCCTCAGTGTTAAATTTGGCCTTGTAAATTGCCTAAATTCTCAGCTTAACTTTTAATAAGTTCTCATTAGTCATTTTGGTCATGGTGTATCCGTAGAGAGGATGGAAGAGGGGAAACAGGTTCACAGTAGTTAAAGCCAAACCAGGGACACAGTCCAAATGAAATCCAGAAAAAGAGAAATCCTAAGGGGACGACAACTATTTTTATTAGTAGTTTATTGTGTTCTATATACCTGTGCTGGTTTTGGGGGAAAGGGAAGCATGTTCTTACCAAGCAGGGAGGGAAGCTATGTGTGCTGATCCTAAGTTGCACACAAAGCAGAGGCAAAAATGAAATGCCACTTAAATTGACAGTGTGAAAAGGGAGCTTGCACATAGCAGCTTCAAGCTGCAATGCAGTGTTTCAAACCTGTATATATTTGATCTGCATTTCTTTAAAGACTTGTCAACATTTTATTTTAAAGGGTAAAAATATAGGCAAGTAGATTGCTAATGGTAAAACCTCTATCACCTACTACGTGAAAGGAGATTCCATATTAAATGTTAAATTTTGATGAAGATTTGTAGTGTTTGATCCTAAGCCAAGTTATTGTTCAAGTTTAATTGCTTGCAGGCATGTGCATGTAAAAATAACTACTTACCGTTTGATGCAACTCACAAATGGAATTACTTACAATAGTTCACATGCTAGCCAGAATGATGGGTCAGAGCCAGAGTACTCTTAATGACTACATGGTGTTGAAAGTTAGGCCTAATGGTTGTCAGTGTTGGGTACCACAGCATCACATGAATGTCAAACAGTATGTGACTGAAGAATGATGGGTGGGTGTTTCTTTAGATTGAGACAATATGTGAAGATATTAGTCACACCAGTTCCTGAATGGAAAGACTTCTGTAGTGTCTGTATCCTTAGCTGAAAATAAGGAGGTAGAAGGATAGAAGTAACAGAAATAGGTATATTTCTTTCTTCTTTAAAGCCTTCACAAAGCATTGCTGGTGTTCTGACATGCTGACAAAGCTGAGTCATATTACTATTACACTTTTCCTACAATCAAATAGACTTAGTAGAAGTCCACTTAGTAGAAGTGAAGTTTCGCTTCCTAGAAAAAAGAGCCATCCTAAATACCTGGAGGTCTGAAAAAAGGAGCAATTTCGTAAAGAGAAAATCAAAGAAATAAAGCATCTACTTTCATTGTTAGAACTAATATAGCTATAAATCTGAATCCAGTACCATAACACATCTCTCTAAGATGTTGATTTTATAAAACTGATGGTAGGAAAAAAAAACACCAAAAGGTGAATTAAAATCTAAATCTTAAGTTATCTCACCAATGCTTGCCTTTTATACTGTCCATGTGTCTCTGGTGCCTTACAGATAATCAGTGTATGCTTACTAAAAGGTCCTGTTGCTCCAGAGAAATACAGCTTTTAGTACAGCTAGAAATTTCTGTAACACCCTAGTGATGGCAGCTCACTGGCATGAGCATTTATATGGTTGTCAAAGGATAAGAGGACATTAATATTTTCTAGCAACTGAGCAGTCAAGAGACTTTGATTGAAAGCAGGAGCAAAACATTTCTGTCTAAACCTTTGTGTTCTTGGACAGGGTGCTGCTCGAGGCTGTAAGGAGTGAGCAGGGCTGTCCACTGGCACTTTCACTGATTCTGATTTTTTTGGCTGGAGGAAATGTTTGCATTTTGCTGTTGAGGTTTGGAAGACAATCAGTTTTACTGGCTGGATGCTATTGAGGTTAAGAGGAATTTCAGTTTTACTTGCTTGGTGATCAGCAAGTCATTATGTGGAGCTCCTAGTATTGGAATTCAAGTTTTTCCTCCTCTTGGGCCTTTTCTGTTGTTATTTTGGGTTTTTCAAAGGGTTGGTGTCATTGGGAGGTTGATACTGTCTTTTAGTGCCTTACAGCTCATGATGAACTTGAATGGTGGAATCTGCCAGCTGAGTCTGTCTTTGCAAGTTTTTCAAGAACAAGGCTTTATCTATGTGTGGTTACTTCTAGGAAGATAATAGGTTCTACCTCCTGAGACCTTACAATACTAAAGAAATGCATTATTATTATTATTATTATTACTATTTTATTACAACATGAAATCTCTGAAAAAACAATTTTTTGTTGTTTTTTCAACAGTTTTTCTTACTGAGTGACTTCTCAGGGTTACAAGGGTTTAGCCTGAACAAAATTGAAATAAATATAATGAAAATAAGTGCAGGACACAAGTTCTGTTTAGTTTAGTCTATTGGCTTTGGCTTTGGTGTTCCTCATAAATATTTACTTGGCCTTTGGTCAGATTTTTGGAGGATTTTTATGATTACAGTTTAGGAACTTGAATGTCTTTATATCCACAAGTATGTAAAGGACATATATTGTGAAATCACTGTAAAATGGACTTCTCTGAACTCTCCAGTGTATCAACATATTCAAATAACACACCTGCATTGTAGTAATTTTTGAGATAAAAGTGATACTATTTATTTCTGTGTTCAATAATTTGACTTTAATTTAGTATTTTTAAAAAATACCTATGCACTAATATTATTTTAAACTAATTTTTATTAGCTAATTCTTAAAATTTAATTTATTTCTTAATTTATTTTTTATTAACTATTTTCTTAACCATTTTTTTTTCCAAGTAATTTTATGGGACTTCATATTTGATACTGAGCTTCCACATACAAATTCATCTGAATATTTAGATTTTTCCCTATTGTTGCTTGCTGTACCTTTCACTTCTTCATGATTGTTTTGGATGGAGAATTATGGGGAATTTTGTTAAACTATGTGTTTACCCTTTTCAAGTCTAGACCAGTGATAAATCGATGAGATAAATATCATAAATTATAAAGCCTTGAATCGGTGGGGTATCTTTAACCTTTTTTTAAGGTAAGTTTACAAGTTAATTGTTGGATCCCACAGATTTTATAAGTACACCAGTAAGAATTCTTTACATTCTGAGAGAGCATTAAACAAATTCAGTTTTGAATTTTAGCAAATGTCATATCTCTTAATTTGCCTGCTTTCAAATTATTAGGTCTAGAGCTAACTGCAAAGTAATCCACACTCATGAGTGTGCTATTATTTGCATAAATACCAATCCTGTGACTTATTAACTCAATTTTAAATTGGATAAATAATGCGTAAAAGTGCTGTTTTTCATTAAATTTGGAAGTAAAAGCAGAAGGAAAGGAGATGTTTTTGCTGTCATGGAGTGACAGCCTGTCCACAATGGAGTATGTTCATTTATTTTTGATTGTTTGTTTTAGCTGTAAATCTTGTGATGATATCACTGTTATCAGCAGATTACAGGAGAAATCCTGGATGTATTCCAGAGGCTAAGTATAACTGTTTTGGTTTGTATAGACAGGCACTTTCAGTCTGACACTTGCTCTTGGTTTACCTGGATCTCAGTGTTAGCTCTTCACTACTGTGCTGTTCCAGAGACAGGGTGTACATGCATTTCAGGGATATGTGTTCCTAGAGCTGTCACACTACACATCCTACTTCCAGAGCAGAATGCAAAGGTTAGCCATTTTCAGCTTTTATTCATACAATCTTGTCACACACAAAACGGCCAAAATATATTATGCAAAAAAGTGCCAAGAATATTCAGTAAATTTTAACTTACATTTAGAAACTGTTCATCACAGTCTGGCCCTAATATAGGTTTTGGACTAGTGATTGAAGCCAGAATGGAAGAGATGTTGTCTTCTAAAGCCATTTTGTTATAGCCAAATTAGTAGTATAAAGTTCATAAAACACTCTTTACATCTTTATTCACTGTTCCTAGATTTTAAAAAGTTGCTGCTTATATCTCAATGAAAGAATTAAAAGCACTGTGAGACATAAGCAGCTCTCTGCACAAATTCACAGTACTGGTTCTGCATGAGAACTAGTGCTGAGCTTTGTAGGAAGAGTGTTTTGAACAGGTCCAGTTGATAAGCACTCCAGAATCAATATTTCATGTTATTTATTATACAAATATAACACTGATAGTGGCCACACTACAAGAGGCTTGAAATAAGTTAATGTCACAGGCAGTTAGCATTCAGTCTGCACATCTAGTAGGCAGTCACTGGATCTCTTGCTGTTACTTGGTCAGGGCAGCGTATGATTGAACAGTAACACCAGGTGTGCTTATAGTGTCTCTCCATAGGTCTTTCTAACTTCCACTCTTGGCTAGAGCTGCAGAGTGAAATTACCTTAGACTGTTGATGTTTTTTTCTTTTTTCCTTAAGTTGAAGCACAATGTTTAAAAGATGGATTTCAATTCATTTAAAACAAACTTTGATGCTGATGTTGAAATAATAGAACAACTGAAAATATTATGCTTAGGGAATTAACTCTGGTTTTGAATCAGATAATTCTCACAATAAAGACTCTGGAAGTGCCCTGTAAGGAAGGTGGATACTCTTTGGCATTGATATTTCTAGGTTAGACAATGGAGCAATGGAAAGATGGAATAATGAATTAGCAGAAAGCCAGAGAAGTTAGAGGAACATGACTGGTGCTTAGGCCCGTTGTTGTTGCAGTTTTTTGACATTTAAAGTGGTTTGCAACTCTTCTCTTATAGAGCTAATGCCAGGCAATCAGTCACCCTAGCAGAGCAGCCCTATGCCTAACTGTTGGTAGTGCTGCTAATGATTGATGTGCAGCAGCAGAATTTACAAATTAAATTAGTTCCCCAAAGTTTAAATATGACTGTGATTGAAGTAGTAATGATAGAGTTCATGCAAGTACATTTGCCATTTATTTAAATGTATCATTACTGACAGGGCTTTTCCAGTAACATTTTGTTATCTGTATTCCTGTCGTTGTTATAATGTCCTCTCAGATACCTGCAAATTACACTGGCTTGTACTTGCCTCTGATCTTCCCACCCCTATGCCTCCTTCTTTGGAAATAATTTCTGTAACATTTGGTTTTTAAGATCTGCGGAAGCATCTCTAAGAAGCTCAGAGGAAGGTGGTGTTCACATAGTTGGGGAATAGCTTTGGTTTTCTCTTAAGTAAAGCCTTTTCTGTGCTTTACGAGAATCATAGAATCATAGAATAGTTAGGGTTGGAAAGGACCTTAAGATCATCTAGTTCCAAC
>NDXB01013141.1:1022-45455 GCA_002631895.1 Agapornis roseicollis | reverse complement strand
GGGTTGGAACTAGATGATCTTAAGGTCCCTTCCAACCCTAACTATTCTATGATTCTATGATAGAGCACGTACCTCATTACTTGTCTTGAAGGCTGTAAGGGCAATATAAACAAATCAAGCTGTCTTTATAGCAGCAGCCACAAAATAAACACCCATTTAAAGAATAAACAGGTGGGAAGACAGACCTGCTCAGCCAGTGCTGAGGAAAAACTTTTGTGCTTAATATGTTGGAAAAATTGTTCAAAAGCAGTTCATCCATGTGTGGCTACAACCCTTGAAATGCTGCCAAGGTCAGTGAGACCAACAGCAGAGCTATCTGCTGAGTAATTGCTCGTTGGCAAGTTAAAGCAGTGAAGGGAAAGTCTTTATCCTACTTCTAAATGTTTACTTTATTTTATTGTTCAGAAAGCAGCTCACTCCCCACCTCTCTACTCTGTCAGCATGGTTTCTGGAAGCTCCTCAGAAATTTTAACCCTACTCTCTCTCCCTGGGATTCTGTCGATGCACCTCAGTTGTCTCTCATATGTCTGAGCAGTCTCATTAGCAAACAACAACAAAATTGATCGTGATTTCTGTAAAAAATAATTCCCAAATCAATCTTACTACTTCACACCTGCCTCCCTTCTAAGAAATAAAATGTGGCCTCATCTTCCTGGTGCAATGATGTGGGTATCAGTTCATACAGCTGTAACAAGCCCTCATTTTCCCTGCCCTTGAAGCTCACACCACTGTTTCTTGTGATCATCAAGTGCAGCATCACCACACTGCCTCTCAGTCAGGGATATAAGCTACCTGGGAGCACAGCTTAGGTTTTACTGTTTTCTACATACATATGCTCCAATGACAGCTTAGCTGTGCTAACACGTTCAGAATTACAGTGCTTCCAAAACATCCACATAAGTTAAAATTCTCTATGCTCTTCTCAGCTTGTGGCAAGAGCAAATCATGCCATACTCACATTCATCAGCTCTACTGCTATTCGACTTACTGTCCTGTCTTATTGCTTTGGCTACATCACCTGTTTTAATAGACTCTCCTCCATCTCTCCAAACATAAAATTATGGGTTTTTTTTTTACTTATTGGATTTTCTTTTTGACTATTGTCATTATCTGTGATTTCTCCATCACTCAGTATTACTCTTGCCTTTGCCTGACCTGTGGCTACCTCCTTTGTTGCCTGTTAAATCCACCTCTAAAGTGCTTAGCCATAATGCTTCTCACACTTGGGAGATGTGTCCCATAAATACCTGCAGAGACACTCCTGAGTTACTCCCATCACAGCCTTTGCTGAGCTTTATGCAACAGTACCCTCCCCACACATCTAAGCACAAGCTAGTCATGTCTTACAGTTAGATCATTGCCAGTTCCTTTGTCTGTGCTTCCTACCTGTTGTCACGCAATAGTCTCTCTGTGTGATTATGCCAAGACAAAAATTATTTGGATAGGGCTCTCCTCCTCTGTTACAGACTTGCAGCATCTTGCAGAAAAGGGGATTAATGTGGCAGGGAATTACTTTGCACTAGAGCTATTCAAAATCAATATAAAAATGATACACCTTCTGGCAAATCCTCCTCCACTTTTTCTTAGGCCCTTTATTTACATGCGTAATTTCTCATGCTTGTTCACTGCCATGGCCTGTGCAGTGGAGAGGGATATCAAGCTGAATATGGGACATATGGACTGTAAATCACTAAGAAAATCTCCACTGATAAAGGTACAGTAATTTCCAAAAGATTTCAGGTGCCAGAACTATCCTGATTACAGAAACATAGAAGCTGTAATAAGGATAGCTTCTTTAGAATCAGCTGTATTGAACTGCTGTTACGTTATTTACATATAAAAACTTTGATATAATTCCAAAGCAGAGCATTATGTTGACAAGATAATTTTGGGCACCTAGCTCACATTTATTACAAGGTGGAAGTGACATTTTTGTGCAGGCAAGTCACTTCTTAGAGCTTCTTCTCCATAAAAAAAAAAACCAACCCAAAACTGAACAATAGGAAGATTCATTTCCAAAAGACATAAAGCTATCACATAAAAATAGAAAAGCACAAATCAAATAATATATTTACAGTTTAAAGTAAAGGTAGTCTCCCTCTCAGCAAAAGGCAGTTAAAGGGAAAACACTGAGAAGGAAATCCTTCTACCTCCTTTCTACGCCAAACTAGGTATGAAGAATTGATGAGCCATTATATAACCATTTTTTTTCTTAAAATATCAACTCCTTTATACAGACTGAACATGCAAATATTCTGTTTGAAGAAACAAGCTTCAAAGTAGTAGACTTCTTATTCAGACACAGCCAGCAGGGCTGGCTGTTTGAATTTTGCAGTGAAGACAGGGTAAAGCATAGACAGCCTACCAATGGTACAGTGCTCTCCGTTCCATCCCTGGCTACATTCACACTTCCCATCTTTACAGGTGCCATGCTCTGCGCAGCGGGGATGGCAGGCTCTCTGGTTGCAAGCTGTGCCTGTCCAGCCTTCCTCACAGCGACATGTGCCACCCATGCACACACCATGGGTGCCGCAGTCTACTGAACAGATTTCTGGATTCGAGAAGAGAGAGCAGGGAAAAGGAGGCAGAGAGTACACAAGGGAGAGAGAGGGTATGCATTAATTAGCAGTGCTGCATTTTAATTCAACATGTGAAGAATAAGAAAGGCAAAATCTTTGAAAATTAAATCAAAGGAATTTACTGTGAAAATTACATTTTCAGGTAAGACCCAAAAGAACACAGAGTACAGAGTTTTACATCTATGCTCCACTTAGTTATCCAGCAGACTTAGCAGTGCCTAAGCATCCATAGCTCTTCTGTTAGTAATTTTCAGTCCTATTTTTCTGTGTCTTAAGAGTAACCTTTTTTATCTTACATTATATGGCACTTAGACCTATTACAACTGTAGTGTAATAAACTGTAGTGAATAAATACAACATACACCTAGGTCATTTTTGTGCTTTGAGTGAAAATCTAGCAGTAACAAAAGTTCATTTTAACAATGTTTCCCCTCCCTACTATGTTCCCTGTTTTCTTTCAAAGTAAAAATGTGCCATTTTTGACACATTTTTTCATTATAAAGAATCAGCCTTAGTGAGACAAATTAGTACCATGCTGACATACTGACACATCTGTTAAATATAAAAGATGATTTACTTTCAGTAAATTTGTATCAGTGACAGCTATGAACAGTCTGGTTTAAATAATATATAGTTAAAAAAATAAATCAACATACAGCAATTTAACTTGTCATTTACATATAGTAACAGGATCTTGTAACTGATAGAATAATTGAAAAATATGTTAACAGCCAAAGGTAGTCAGAGGCCAAACAACGCATGTAAATCTCAGCTAATACAAGATGGCAATTTAGACTGCCAGATTTTGCTTTTACAGTTTTGGTTCATTTAGTCAGACTCCAGCAAACTTTACTTCTGCTAAGCAGACAACAGGAAAACAAGAGGAGATAGAATACAGCCTGAGGGACTTTAGTTCCTTGGCATACAGCTGGCTGTAACCATGTACTGGTTCACAGAAGTACTGTATTTAGGTTTGTTTTCTTGTAAAAGACAACAAACAGTTCAGTAATAAAAGGCTGAAATCACTTCCAACAGCAGAAGAATAAAGCGTTCAGTGCAAGAAAGGCTTCTAGTTTCCCACTTAACAGTATTTTTCTTCCCTCATAGAGTATAACCTGCTGCCTCAAATTGCCGTGGAACCTTAAACACAGTATCAAGGAGCTGTGACATTTCCTGCAAGAAACAGACCAAAACCTTAGTGGAGAAAGACAGCTGTAATTTCCCTCTCCCCTTCTTTATTTCATTTTTTTCTATATAGCATCTTATATCTATTTTGAATTACATTTTTGATTTGATGGTTTGATTAACTTAAGAGTCACAAAACATCAATTCAACTGCAAGAAAGAAAGGTTTATTTCTCTTCAATCTAATCAATTTTTCATTAGGGTGAAGGTGTTTATCAGTTTATAGCACACTAGCTTTGAGCAAGGTGTGTCAATCTTTGTGATGAATTTATTAATTAGAGTTAATTTAACTGAAGTGGAATTGAAAGGCTAATTAATAGACAAATTGCTGATGAAGACAGAGGAAAGCTCTGCTGATTTTAAACCTATAAACCCCTCTGATAGAAATAACTCATTCTTTTTTCCATCCAGCAGCTTAACAACATGTTTATGGGCAAGAATTACTCTTTTTGGTGCATCCGTCTGAAGGTCATTTTGTTTAACTTCAGCAAATAGTCTGTGTGTGTTTTTACAAAGCTGGTTTGTGATTTTGACACTTTTGAAATATCTGAGATCAGAAATATTTATTGTTATTTTAATGGCAAATCATTCCTTGAAACATAAGTAATAGATGGAGCATAATGGAATCATCAAAAGACCATAGAGGATACCACGTCAAGAAATAGGGGATCCATGTTCTGCCTGAGAACTAGAAAGGTTCTCTCACAGATGGCCATTTTAAGTGCTAGAAATGTTCAGAGAAGAGTTTTTTCTTCTAAACAAATTTAATACAAGATAACATTTTCTTTTATCACCTTTTCTTGGATATTTGTAACTCTGTCCTATCACTCTTGTATGCATAAACTATTATACATCAGTATCACAGATCCCGGTCAGGAAGTACATTTGTTTTAAAAAGATGGTTCTTCATGAGAAAGTTATTCATAGGCTGGCATAAACTCAGCTAGCCCATGTGTTCAGTTTTCATTAACAAAATCATCTGAGTTGTTAGATGAACTGTTTTAGACAAATGTATGTCTCACAGTTAGGCATGATTTCTCTCTTGATATGTGGCTACCAAACAATAGTCTAAACCCTTCTATTTGTTAAAAGGCTTATGTCATACTTTACAAATATTTAGATTCTGCTCTCCATGATAGTACCTCCAGTAATTTTCTCCTTTTGCTTCTAAGCTCAGATGGTGGTTTTTATAAGCTCAGTTTCAGACATCAAGAAATCCCTCTGCTTCTTCAGTCCTCCTAACTCCTTCACCCCTGGCAGCCTGCACTCTTCCTTGAAAGCTATTTAGGATTCATTCCTGCATTCCCTTGCCTTCAAACTCAAACACTGTCTTTCAAGAAAAATACCTCCAATTAGCTGGAGAGATTTTAAAAATGTGACTGTCTCTAGTTTCACTAGTGTAAAGATTTTAAATAGATGTATTAAATAAGATGATACTTAGATCCGTGTATCGTACAAAGAACATTCTGTACTCACATGTGAAGCACCTGAAGTTACCAAGTGAAGGCAGCTAGAAGACAGCAATAAATACATTGATTTCCAAGTACTTCAAATTCATCAATTCTTTTGAACCTTTAAACCAATTCAGTCAATTCAAAGACTTCTATTAGCTCAGCAGGTCAGGCCCTATCACAATCATCTCATTAAAATGCCGCTATTCAAGATGTCATTTTACATAAAGCATGTGCTTTCAACCCTTACCATTGGAGCAATCTGGACCCGTCCAGTTGGGGTCACAGGTGCAGGCACCACTCTCTTGCAGGTAGGTGCCATGGCCAGAGCACTGGTCAGAGCACATTGTTTTCAGGACTTCACAGTTGTTGCCACCCCAGCCTGGGTTGCAGTGGCACTCGCCATGGATGCATACGCCATGGCTGGAGCAGGCTGGGTCCAAGCAATCAGCTGCAGGGAGATGAGATAATTCAGCTTAATTTTGTCATTCCTAACAATAGTAATCAACCCCTAGATGCTCACAGCACTTCTGGGCTTAATCCATGTTTTAAGACCTTGTGAAATTGGCAGCATTGCTCTTATCTTGAAAGCAAACATTAGTAGGCTGAAACTGAGAAGTTCACCTTTGTTTCATTGCAATGAGTGACAAAAAGACAGAGTGGACCAAGGTATCTTGGTGCCAGCCTCCCTTCTCTGGCTAAAAGGTAAATCACTCTTTATCATCACTAATTGCACAGCAGCACTTTTCTTTAAAAAACACCTTGCCTCCATATCACTTCCTGGTATCGTGAAATCTGTGTGTGCAAATAACTGGCATTTACAGACTACCACTAAGTTAATGGAGAACCTTTCAAGGTTTACTAATTTTTCTGAATTACAACAAGATTGGCTTTGGCTTTTGGGCAACTGATCTCTGTTCTGCCTAATCAGAGTGTAACAAGTGTTGCATTGCCTGCAGCACTCACTATGAACTGACTTGATCCACCATTAGAGTTTTGACAGCCGTATAGGACCCTCAACTTGTTTCAGAAATAAATGAGTTGCATACTGTCTATCTGTCTTAATTCAGTTTAATGTGCTTTAGATGACGAGATTTAATTTAGCAATTTGACTCAATAAAATGTTACACTTGTAGGGTCAATGGTCTGAAAATTTAATTCCAGAGACTTAATTGCATTACTTTGTATGTGGAAATCAATAAAATCAATTTGATTGAGGAAGAAAATGGTGCTTTTTACTCCCTAAAAAAATAGGATGGAAAATGAACTCCATCTTGCAGCACACCAGAATGGATATTATTATGCACATTGCTGGAATACAAAAATGATGCATCATTTTTCACCCTGATGTATTTGAATCAGCACTTTCCACAATGTGATTGGTGGAAAAGATCACTAACAAATGCAATGCATTAATGATTTATTCTATTCTGTGAACATTTAGTAAGTCTTCCTGTATTCCAACATCTATTTTTGTGTGCTTTCTTCTCAGCTGACCTCAGTCAGAAAAAATAAATAAAAATATACTGGCAGGCAGGAAGATATCACATATTATTAAGAATTTTCCACTGATTACTTGAGAATAGATAAAGTATAATAATTCTGTAGAATTCAGTGATAATAGAGATTCCCAAGCTTGATTTTTAGTATTCAACCATGATTTTCAAATAAATAGTATTCGGGTGTACAATCCTGATCTAGCAAAATCAATAGAGCTGGATGTGCCAGCTGGAAACCTGACCAACAACAGCAGGTGCTGGAGTAAATATTTATTCGTTTACCTTCTTCACAGTTTTCTCCTTTGTATCCAGAGTTGCAGGCACAAGAGCCCATGATGCAAATGCCCCGGCCCCCACACTGGGGATCGATGCACTGAGTTGTAGGCACATCACACTCAGTGCCCTTCCAGCCACTGTAACACAGGCAACGTCCTTTGGAGTATTGCCCATTGCCACTGCACAGCACTGGGCAGGCTGCTGTGAAAAAAAAGCAGCAGAAAAAATTAAAGCCATATTCTTCACCACAGCCCTATAGAGAAGAAAGCAAATCACATGCCAGTTGCCTTCCTGATGTATTTGTCCACATGCTCGTTCAAACTGACTCAAGAAAAGCCTTGGGTTGATTTACCTCTTGAACAATCAGGGCCCAGAAACCCAGGAAAACAATGGCAGGATCCAGAAACACATTCACCGTTACCATGGCAATTTCGGGGGCATTCCACCACAGATTCTAAAGGGAAAAAAAGGAGGATAATTTACAGATGCCCACCGCATGAATTACCTATCATCTGAACTGCTACTAACTGACATTGCACTCTTGTTCTGAGAGAAGTGTTTATGTTTGGTTTGCTTGAAGAGTATGAATAGCTGTGATTTTCTATTGCTGATGCCTCTAGTATCTTAGGACTTTACATTCTAACAAAAAGGCTAAAATAATAATGGTAAAACTATGAGTTCCATACTTAAAAGTCAGCCCTGTGTCATTTAACAAATGCTTCAAAACAGTGTTCTCCTTTTAAGTACTGTTTTACAAGACGGTATACTCCATATGCCTTAGACCAAGTAACTAAAATATACATTTTGCATTTTATTCTGACTAGCAAAAGAGACTATAAATGGAAAACCTGTGAAAAAAAAGCCAAATCATTTAACTACGAAAACCTATATCTATTCCTAAAAAACTTGACCAGAGCCTAGCATTTGGTAAGAGCTTTGAAAATTATGCTTACCTATAATTATGGTATTAAAAGACACCTGCTCTGCATTTTTCCCATCATTATAAAAGGCCAGGTGCCAGATGCCAGAATCCAAATACTGGATAAAACCTGCCTCATGGAGACTGACAGACCTCGCCTGCCGCCCCGCTCGCTCCAACTCCAGCAGGTTGCGTTGCTCCCTTGCAATCAGTCGGCTGCCATCCAGGAGCTCCACAAAGTCATACTGCAGGGAGGAACAGACAGGAGATTGACAATTCAAGGGATGACACATGGCACCACCAGCTTCCCCACAGCGTCCTGCCAATATGCTTTTATTTTGACCAAGACTTTCCTTTTGGAGCAGGGAAGCACAAGCTGAAACCAGCCCTTACTTCTTTGCTGCTTGCAAAGACTTCAAGAAAAATTACCAACTAGTCCTCATGCTTGTTAGAGTGATTTTTTCGGTGACAAGTGGCCAATAAATCTATTACATGTACGAGGGGAAAGAAAACATCAGTTGAAATGAGTCTGCAGTCATGACTTCCACCAGAATTACAGGTGACAGCTAACTTTCTAAATGTGTCATATATGCATATGAGTTGATAATAATATTCAACACCAATAACCTACTTTGTTTTTAATTTTGTTTCAGATGGAATGTTAAACTGCTTGATTCCCCTTTTGGACAGTTTGGAGTCCTAGAAGGAGAACAGCAAGAGCTTCCCTTCTTATGACAGAAGCACAAAACAGGAGATGGAAAGCATAAACACTGCAACTCTTGGAAATAATAAACTGACAAAAACTATGGTACCTCCGGTCAATGGACAGCACAGACTGTTTTGTTAACAACCGTCAGTAGGACTTGGAAAAACATAACAGCATCTTAGCTGATACAGTAAACAAGCTCACAACACAAGGCTTTTTGCTGGTTAATCTTAACTAGGGCTAATAGCACCTGGAAGACTAAATCTGCTGTGGGCCCTGCACTGATTACACTATCCAGGAGTATGCCTTCATGGCTTGAAAGTTGTCTTCTGAACATTTATCATGTAAAGATCGGTATGCACACAGCAAGATTAAACAGGTAGTAAAATAAAAGAGCATTCTTTCTTGTGGTATTAAATGTCTGCTTTTCCTGCTGAGTCTGTTCACAGTTTTACTCTGACACATATTTATTGTAAGAAGTCACAGTAACACACAAACCTTCAATCTACTCAACCATTAGAGATGTCTCTCAAATGGAATGACATGTAGGGCCTATTAAAGTAAAGGCCACTATATGAAACTGATGGTTCACCTGAGCTGGGATAACATCTGCTACTGGAAACCAGAGAATCTGTGGTTTTACACCCTGACTTGTGACCTTCAGAAACTGCTTCTGGGACCGAAGAAAACATGATAACCTTTGTCCTGGAACAAGGGTTTAAGAACTTACAGAATCATAGAATAGTCAGGGTTGGAAAGGACCTTAAGATCATCCAAAACCCCTGACATGAGCACGGATGCCTCATTCTAGACCATGTGGCCAAAGGCTTTGTCCAACCTGAACTTGAACGCTGCCAGGGATGTAGTCACTTCTTTGAGCAGCCTGTTTCTGTGCCTCACCACCTTCACAGTTAAGAACTTCTTTCTTATATCTAACCTGAACTTCGTCTGTTTAAGTTTAAACTCATTATCCTTTGTCCTGTTGCTACAGTCCCTAATGAAGAGTCCCTCTCTGGGATCCTTGTAGGCCCCCCTCAGATACTGGAAGGCTGCTATGAGGTCTCCATGCAGCCTCTTCTCCAGGATGAACAGCCCCAACTTTCCCAGCCTGTCTTTGTATGGGAGATGCTCTCCCTGATCATCCTCGTGGCCCTCCTCCTCTAGACTTGTTCCAACATTTCCATGTCCTTTTTATGTTGAGGACACCAGAACTGCACACAATACTCCAAGTGANTATGGGAGATGCTCCAGTCCCCTGATCATCCTTGTGGCCCTCCTCTGGACTTGTTCCAACAGCTCCATGTCCTTTTTATGTTGAGGACACCAGAACTGCACACAATACTCCAAGTGAGGTATCACAAGAGCAGAGTAGAGGGGCAGGATCACCTCCTTTGACCTGCTGGGCATGCTCCTTTTGATGCAGCCCAGGATACGGTTGGCTTTCTGGGGTGCAAGCGCACACTGAAACTGGCTCATGTTCATTTTCTCACCAACCAACAACTCCAAGTCCTTCTCCACAGGGTGGCTTTGAACCTCTTCTTTGCGTAACCTGTTGCTGTGCCTGGGATTGCTCCGACCCAGCTGCAGGACCTTGCACTTGGCATGGTTGAACTTCATGAGGTTGGCATCAGCCCACCTTACAAGCGTGTCAAGGTCCCTCTGGATGGCATTCGTTCCCTCCAGCGTATCCACCAAACCACACAGCTTGGTGTCATTGGCAAACTTGCTGAGGGCGCACTCAATCCCACTGTCCATGTCAGTGACAAAGATGTTGAACAAGACCAGTCCCAACACTGATCCCTGAGGGACACCACTTGTTACTGGCCTCCATTGAGCTGCTGATTGCAACTCTCTGTGTGTGGCCATCCTGCCAATTCTTTATCCACTAGCTGGTCCATCCATTGAATTGATGTCTCTCCAGTTTAGAGACAAGGATGTTATGTGGAACAGTGCCAAACGCTTTACACAAGTACAACTCAATTCTAACTGGGCCTTAGCTTTCCTGAACTGATCCCTAGCTTTCCAGACAATGTCCCTGTATTCTTTCTAGGCCACCTGTCCTCACTTCCACCTTCTATAAGCTTTATTTTTCCTTCTGAGTTTTTTCAGCAGCGCCTTATCCATCCAAGGAGGTCTCCTGGCCCTCTTTCCTGCACTTCCTTCTAGTTGGGATGCAACACTCCTGAGCTTGTAGCAAATGATCCTTGAATATCAGCCAACAGTCTTGGGCCCCCCTGCCTTCTAGGGCTATATCCCATGGAACCTTGCTAAACAGGTTCCTGAAGAGGCCGAAGTCTGCTCTCTTGAAGTCCAGGGCAGTGAGCTTGCTGCACTTTTCTCATTGCTCTGAGGATCTCAAACTCCACCATCTCATGATTGCTGCATCCAATGCTGCCCTGGAGTGCATTCCCATGTGAGGTCAAACATAGCATCTCTCCTTGTCGGCTCCTCTATTACTTGCAGAAGGAAGTTGTCATCCACACAATCAAGGAACCCCTTGGATTACTTGTGTTGGGCCATACTGTCCCTCCAAGAGATACTGGGGTGGTTGAAGACAAGGGCCTGCGAGTGTGAGGCTGCTCACTTACATTCTTTTCTTGAAATTGAAGGTCCAAATTCACTGGTAATGTAAGAATGTTCCTCCCCAGTAACCAGAATTATCTTCCTACTAGTCAAGATGTGAAGGAAATGCATAGTTAATACGCCTCTATCACCTGAGACACATTTCCAGCTATGTCTGAACCCATAGAATACAACATAATGTGATCAGGATGTGCAGAAACCAGTACCTCATTCTGCTGTCACTTTGTGCATGCTGCACCACATGAAAACAAATGCAGCCATTTTGGGAGAGCACCAATTATTCAAACCCATTCAACATTCTCATTTGTCAGAGAATTAAATATTTATTTTGCATGTGAGAGAAAACCAATTTCAGTTGTTTGTGTTTTGTTTTTTTCCTCCCGCCTGACTCAATAACACTTCTTTCTGGTTGTTTTTTTCACTAATATTTTGAAAAACAGAAAGCTCAGGGAGTTCTGAGTATTAACAAGCCATTTATGGACATTGGGAAGGACATTTTTGTAGGAGGACAATTTCTGATTCAAACTGTATTTTTGATACACTCATTGACAACTAATGACTGACAAACATGGCACAGTGAATGATTTTGTATTTGTAATGTAATAAGGACATACGCTGTTATCAGAACACCATTTTAGACTACATTTTAAAAGCCATGCAGATGGGAATTTACTGTTCATTCTGGCCCCCAGCAATAAAGCAGTAATTGACCTTAACCCTTTTAAAGGTTGGTTTATTTTTTTTTTTTATAGTTAGGACACGATAACAGAAACAGACTGGAAAAACAATTCTCTTCATAAGCAAAAAACATACCAATTTCATTTTCCTCCTATGAGGATAAACTAATTACGTTTATATAGAGCCTAAATGTGCTGATTTGCCCTACCAGTCTATTCAGTTTTTGCTGTAAATCAAAGTCCCTTTTTTTTATTCTTAAAGTCTCTTTAAATAAACATATTGATTCTCTGGCTGCAATGGAAATGACATTTTTAGAAAGTGTCACAAAGACTTTCAGCCTTGCATTGATTGAGTTTCAAATGGACAGCCACCGTCAATTATTTCTGGTTGATTTATTTATGATTCCCCAGAAAGAGAGAACTATGCATCTCAGATCAGTCTGTGACACATACATAGTGGCTGTGCCTGAGACTGATTTTGGTATCTAAAGAGAATACAGAAACACAACCAAAAATTCTGTCCTGATTACAATACATCAAACCATTTCTTACATGCTGTTTCCCTATTATTTTGGATTATGGGACACAGTAAGAGTCAAATTTGCTGCATTCTGTTATTCTTTTATAATAAAATGCAACTGATAGGAATGGTTTAGATACAGTTGATCCTGTCCTAAAATGAGGGTGTAAACTAAAGGACTCTCTCAAGCTCACTTCTATCATACTTGATTATGTCTCTTGCAGTGGTAGGGTAACTGGTATCAGAGGCTATGGAGCTACAGAAAGATGGACTCCCATTCTCTTTTACTCACTGTGTGGTTTCAACTGCACAGACTGCACAGAAAAAAGAGGTGGACAAACAGACAAAGGTCTGGGAGAGAAGTGGAAGACACAGTGGCAAATGTAATATGCAAATTTTGCATTATAGCCAAAGGTGAGATGCAGAGAGAACAGACATTCATAGAAACACTGAAGGTGTAAGGAGGGAGCTAAAGACAATGATCGTCTCTGAATCATAGGAATACTAGTAAAGATACTGGAGGGGGACAGCTGGTAAGAAAAGTTTACAAATGCTTGCAGGGTGCAGGTAGTAATTAGTTCTCTATTATTTAACATAAGATCTGGAAATTCAAATACTGATGTTTGAGAAACAGGCAGCAGTTGCTCATTTGCATAAGTTTTGTTAGTAACACTTGTCACTCTATGACTAGAAGAAAAGGGCAGATAGCATTCAGGAGACACAGACATAAAGTGATATATACAAGTGAGATCCTACTTTTCAAAGTCCTCATGAAACAACCCTCTTCTGTTGGCTACCATCCAGTCCAGGGATGAGCTCTGAGCCAACTTTTATCACTTTGGGATGAGATCTTGGAGCTACCGTAGAGAGTGCTATGGAAGTCCCAGTTACACATTTATTTTTATTTTTTTTTTAAGCAGACATTATAAAGGCAGTGTGTGAAACCATCACAGTTAAACACTTGCTATGTTCTGTGTTGCTCTGGTCTCCCTGTTTCAAAAACAGTGCAGTAAAACTGGAGAACATTCAGAAAAGCACAAGGATGATCAAAGGACTGAAGCAGCTTTCATACAAAGAATGATGAAACAGACTGGAAAGAAACCTCATTGAGGGCACTAGAGATCTATAAATCAAGAGTGGCACGGAGAAGAAATCAGTGAGAAACTGTCCAATGCCTCTTCCAAACTACTACCATCAGGGTACCAAAATAAAACTATAAGGAGGCTGCTTCAAAACACAACGAGGAGTTGTGTGAGAAGTGTAGTTAAGCCGTGAAACTCCTTGCTGCAAATGTTGCGGATGCCAAGAGCTTCCATAGGTTCAAAGGTGACTGCAAATTCTCAGGAAAAGAAATCTTTCAAAGGCTGTAAAATACAAAGACAGCACCTTTGACTCAGGAATTCCTTCAGCCTTAAAACAATGGAGGCCAGGATTGTATTGTAGGAAGAATAACTACAAATCTATCATGCAGCTATATTAATCTCTACATACCTGCTAACAGCCACCATCATAGAAAGAACGCTGGGCTACATGGTACTTTGATCAGACCCAATGTGGGCAGTCATGTGTTTTTCTAATATGCTTCTATGACATTTAGAGCTACACAAGTAAGCTGACTTGTTGATACAATGCAAGGAAACCCAGAACCAGCTGTTAGTCTGTCCTTGCCAGCTGTGCTTGGCTTGCAGTTAAGAGCTTTTGCCAGTACAAGCCTTAAGGGTTAGGGGAAATAAGAAAACAATAAACTGATTTATGTTTGCAAATCACTCAATGCTCTATTTCATTAGATGTCGTTTTGCCTAAATACCTTTGTCCATATCGGCTACTTTGGTAAAATATGTATTTTACCAGTGCAAGTTATGTCTTTATCAAAGTCCTGTGATTAGGACTTTGTTGCAGAACAGCCTAAACTGTTGAGAAATATTTTACTCCATTTTTTTTCCCCATGTGCAGTAGCACAGTCACAAAATAACCCCCAGCCCCTCATGGAAACTGCGTTTTTAGACGATTATACATACTTTATCTCAGGCACCTAAACCTGACATCACTGGGTTCAAGGCTGCATAAATATCCTGACAACCCTGTACCCCTGGGAATCTTCAGCAGCCCTACAAGATCACTAGGGCACTGATCAGTAAGCACGCCTAATTTTTCAAGGTATCAAGTGTCAGTCAAATGGTTCGTAAACAATTCTCTAATTGCATACCAGGCAAATATAAGACAAGAGAGCTTGACCTATATCCTCAGAACAATACATCCAAAATGTCATAGGAACTACAGAAGATACAGTACCAGGATTTACATATGATTTCTTCCAATGTACTGTACTTAAGCATGCATAAGCACTTGGGCAGTAGGAATCTAAAGGCAAATGAGTCTGTACAAAACAGGATGGGAAACAGATTTAGCTACACACCCATTTCCCAACTTTTTGGATAAAGGGCACTCTTATTTCAGCGTTTTACCAGGATAGGGAATCAAGTATGGATCATTTTTCATGGATTTATGTACTCACATAACTTCTCATACAAATTTACAGTCCAGACCAGCTTTTTCAGTTTTGCTCATTCTTGCCACACATATATTCCCCTAGCTCCTGTTATTATTGTTATCATTGAGATGGCATTTGTATTCCAAAGCCCTATTTCCAGTAGTTGATAACTTTCTGAATCAATTTTCTTTGAGCTAGAATTTCTTGCGCTTGTTGTCAGCCTGAGGGTGGCTGTTCACATGTGAAGATCTGAAGAAAATCCATTTAATCATTTTTTTGAGGATCAAATTTTTAAATAAACGTAAGCGTATTTTCTATATTCAATAAATTGTTTGTAGTTTAATGGGAACTAAACTAAAAAATAAAGCTAAAGTAACATTCTATGATTTTAGCTGCATGAAACATCTTTGCTGACCCTAATTCTTTCTCTGTGGTTTGTGACTCCTAAATAGGTGACATAATTAGCAATAATTTTATGTTCTAGGTCTTTAAAAAGTTATGCTTGAAAAAACCAAAATAAATAAAAATAGTATAATATCATGCAAATCAAATTTAAAAATTGAAAGAAAATATTTGAATTTTATAGTTATGGATTTGCTGCTGCAACTACATATGAGGCATAATCAGTCAGGCTTCATTCCAATTATACTATTGGGTGGCCATACTTATGTTCAGGGCTAATCCATGCACTTATAAAAAAAACCAAACCAAAACAGTAAGATGCTGCATAGAAGAGCATGTGGGCAACTCCTTTTTCAAGCGGAAAAGTGGGTCAGAGCCAGCAGCTGGATAAATATCTAACTGAAAGAAAATAAACCTGGAGGGACTTAAATCTTAAAAATAAAATCTGGATAAATTGATTCTAAAAACCATCTCATACAACAACTCTTCCTTTCTCCTGCCAATCCTATTTGCTATTTGCTCTTTCACACTTTAACTTTTCTGTAATTATGGATAAGAAGTGCTTCTTTATTACTATGCAAAGGCATGACCATATTCAATAAAAAGTGTCATTGGAAACCTTCTGAGGGGTGGACCAGAATAAATCTTCCAGATACTTAAGAACAAAGTTTCAAGACACTAGCTGTCTAGTGAAGACTGGCACTTAAACAACTGACATTCATTGTATCTTTGCAGACACATACTGTATTTTTTTTTCTGTTATGTATTTATGTAGTGAGACACTAAGCTGTAAATACTGTAGCATTTGCTTGGAGAACAAACTGAAACTTCCTTAAAAAGCTGTTGTCTTCTTGCTTGGAAATTTCGTCAATGTGCTCTTTGCCAGGCATGCTCAACCACATGAGTGGCCGTAAGATGCTGTATATGTTTGCTTAGGTTTTTAAAGGTATGTCTATGTACCACAGAAGAAAAAAGTATTTATAAATCCTGCATAAAATGGCTACATATCTAAAACATCATAACTGCTCACAGCATTCAGCATAAATAAGAATTCCTCCCCATTTCAGATGCCATCACTTACAGTAGTATACATGTTTTGGACATTTCATGAGATCAGTAAAACATAAAAAGTGAAAATAAAAACCAGCAACATGGAAAAGTATGTAATCCAGAAAATAAAAAAGATACAAAACATATGAGATCAGAGTTTTCAATAATGTGAAAGCAGTTCTCACCTGAGTGTGTGAAGGTGGTAAGCCTTTTCGGCCATATACTCCAATCAATGCATCTTTCTGAAGTGATATATTGAATTTCAGAAATTGTGGCTGATCAATAAAGAGTTGTGATCTCCAAAAAATTCCAGGGGGAACTTCTTGTATCGCTCTTCGGCCTATATCAAGTTCTCCAGAATCTATAGTGTTGTTTTCCTGTGCAAATCCCCCTAATTTTCCTGATGGGTTAGAATTAGAAGAGATAAAAAATTACTGCTCCTTTCTTGCTTCCAATCATCCTTTACACAAAATGCCAAATATTTAGTATCACCTCAGATAAAATGTTACCTGACAACCTTTCTGAATATAAGATCTCAGGGAATTCACTGATTTGGAAATAAAAACGCAAAGATACCACAAATACCTACCAAGTAAAACCACTGTAACTTCCCTAAGCACTAGCATTATGGAAACTGTTTTAGGATCTACATTAAACTATTCAATTTTCCCCCAAGTATTTTAACAGGTGTTTTTGAGCATAAAGTCTCTCACACGCACACACACACACAAAAAAACCAACCAAAAAACCCAAAGGGAAATGCAGCATACAATTTTAAGAATAAAAGATACATAAACATAGGCAGTCATGAGAACTAACATACAGTCTTTTTTATGTTACATATCAGAGCATTTATACAATACCAACAATGCCTACCGCTCTGTAGGCAAATTTTTGTTTTTGTGTTTCCCTATCCTTTCCGGAGGAGGAGGCTCTCCATAAAGCCTACATCCCCTGGACTTCTCACCCTCAGCCCTTAAGCTTGTTACCACCTCCTTATCCACACTGTCTCCTAAATAAAATGTCTAATAGCATGTCAGAGTCTGGTTCTTTCACTGTTTCAGATATAATAATGAATATGTATTTATCCTGCAGGCCAATTACTGGGAATAGGAACATAGCACTGAAGGGCATTAACAATTTTTCTCTATGAGGCACTTGTGCGACTATCAGTTAGACTTACGAAGCCAGTGATGATGGTTTGTAAATGCCCAGAAGAAGCAAAGAAGAAGCTAACATACAAAAGACACATGATGGCATAGAATAGTAAGGGTTGGAAAGGACCTTAAGATCATCTGCTTACAACCCCCCTCCCATAGGAAGGGACACCTCACACTAAACCATGCCATGCAAGGCTTCATCCAACCTGGCCTGGAACACTGCCAGGGATGGAGCATTCACAACCTCCCTGGGCAACCCATTCCAGTGCCTCACCACCCTAACAGGAAAGAATTTCTTCCTTATATCCAATCCAAACCTCCCGTTTAAGTTTGAACCTGTTACCCCTTGTCCCATCACTACAGTCCCTAATGAAGAGCTCATCCCCAGCATCCCTATAGTGTCAAACACTAACACTGAAAAACTGGACAACTGGTAGTGACATTAAAAAAGAAAATGAAGTTATGAACTTTGGATACCCCCAACAATTTTTTGTTCAAGTGGGTAAGTACAGGCAACAGAGACTCTACCTACTCAATACTACAGCTAGAATAGAGAACAGTATAATCCAAATCTGCAAGTTTTTTTTGCCATCTCAGTGAAGCACCGTCAAATAAATGGAAGGGGTAAAACTCTTCCAGCCCAAGCAGAAGATCCCACAAAGCATGGGGCTGGATGTTATAGACAGCACAGGCCTATGATAACTCAGATCTCCATTTTGCCCCTTGTTGTACCACACAAGCATGTTGTTAAATCTGCCAATGTTTATGAAACTTTCTCAAAGCTCATCAGCAAACAAACTGCAGTTTAGTTGTGATAGTGCCTTCTATCTGTCAGATTTGCAGGAAGCAGAACTACTAGGAAGTGGTTTGTGCAAACCATCACTGCCCAGCTTTAAAATCTAGGATGGTTTAGATGAGTTTGAGGTCAAAGACTCACATCTGATGTTCAGGCACTAAGTCCATTCTACATGGCTGGACACAGGCAGTCCTGGAAACTGGTCCAGGGTCAAAGGCTACTTTGATCCGATGGAATCAGCACTAACAATTCTAGACTAAGATACAAAGATGTGTATAAGAACTGGCTTATCAACACATATCAACATGGAACAAGTAATGTCACATTTAAGAAGCTGGCACATCAAGGTGAGCCTTGAGCAAAGCAATATAAAGAAAAGTGGAACTGCAGTTACAATCTTACAGTCTACTGCATCTTTACCACTTCATACTTTCTTTCAGCAGCTCGTGTATTATAAAGGTTGAGCTAAACCCATCTGAATGCGATAAGCATGTTGAAATGATGCTGACTTGTTTGCATACAAGTGTTCTGAAAAACTGACAACACTGTTGCTACCCTGTCTCTTATGTTCAAATTCTACATTATTCATCATTTGATGGCACAAACTGACACAACCTTTTTGCAAACATTAAGACTGTAAAAAACTAGATCAAAATTTGAAATGCCAGGTGAGGTCACAGACTGATCTTCGCCACCTTTTGTGCATCCATGATGAACAGAGACTGCTGCTGAATTAAACAGGTACAGAAAGGACTTGAGTGGGAGCTTGTACCATCATCAGAGCTCTGCCACCGCAGTTTTGCAGTTACTGAAAATGTCTCACTTACAGGATCATCATATTGATCAGTGTTCTACTGAGAAGAGACCATGAAATACCTGATTTTGGAGAAACCATTTTTTTACACTTTCCAGGATGAGTCTGCTGCTTTTCTAACTTTGGACTTAACCTTTCACAATATTTATACGGTATTCTAGAAGATGGATCTGTATTCATTATTTTAGTTCACTTAAGCACTGTATCTTACCAGTTTCTTCAAATTTAAGCATGTTGTATTGTAAAAATTCACACACTGATGACTGATAATCTCTAAACAACAAACACTTTTTTGCAGTATTGATCTGCAGCTTCTCCTATTTCTACATTTGAAATTAAAAATAACTACCTCTTACAACTGAAAAGATGAACCAGACATATTAAGCACCTTTATCCATGATAAAGGTGGACTTTATCAAATATTTTGAACGACTTGCCTGAAATGCCTATTACTGGGCTTCAACACTTGTCCATAGCAGATAATGATCCTACAGACTCCCACTTTCTTCACCAAAAAAGAGGCAGTTTTATCCTGTAGCCACATGCTCCTTTAACGTCACACCACCTTGCTCAAATTGTCACTAGTTGTTTGCCCTCCCAAGAATAGGCTTAAATTATTGTTTGTTCCCAGATGTATCAAAATAGCATATGAAAAATCTCAGTAGTGTCCTCATTTCCTTTTCACTTTTTAAACAGTAACAATTCTTATACACAGCTTTAAATAAAAATATGAGATGTCACATTCATTGACACAATTCCATAATGATGTAACAGTCCAAGTAACAAGCTGAATTTTAAAATGCTGTCCTGGATTCAGCTGTAACAGTCATTTATTCCTCCTTCCTAGTAGCTGGTGCAGTGCTGTGTTTTGGCTTTAGTCTAAGAACAGTCCTGACAACACACCAATGTTTCAGTTGTTGCTAAGTAGACCTTACCCTCATCAAAGATTTTTCAGTCTCATGCTCTGCCAGTGAGGAAGCGCACGAGAAGCCTGGAGGAAGCAGAAACAGGACATCTGACCTGAACTAGCCAAAGGGGTATTCCTTATCACAGCACGTCATGCCCAATACATAGACGGGAGAGTTCCCTGGAAGGAGTGGATCGCTGCTCAGGTCAGGCTGGGTATTGGTCAGTGCAGGGAGAGCAATTGTATTGTGCATCACTTGTGTTTATATATATATTTTTTTTCCCTTTCCCCTTTTAGTTTTATATTCTCTCCCCTTGTTATTTTCCTCATCATTATTATAATTAGTTTTTATTATGCATTAGTTATTAAACTGTTCTTGTCTCAGCCCATGGGGTTTACATTCTTTCGATTCTCCCCATCCTGTCCGGAGGGGGAGGAGCAAGGGGAGTACGAGGGAAAGGCTGTATGGTTCTGAGTTGCCATCTGGGCCTAAACCATGACAAATACCCATCCTCCTGAATATATTCTATTTCATAATACTTCCTCCCTACTCCCAAAATTTCTTTTTCTACAGACTCTCCCAAAGAGACAGCAATACATATACACTTACCTATTTATAGGTAAATAAGATCTATATAATGATTTGCTCTTATACTGCTATATATATTATTATTTAATTTACAAAATATAGTAACTTGCTGCATCATATACTATCTAATATATATAATCATTATATAATTCATTTCTGATACCAATAATCCAATGCTAAACAAATATTTAAAGCAAGAAACAATACTTACTATACAGGAAAAACAATTCACAATATCCCTAAAATGATATGAAGAAAAACTTTCTCTCCTTCTTTGCAAACATCCTATTGGATTTGATATACTTGTTATTTCCTTTTATTTTTGAGGCAAAATATAACAGGTTTTAATTTGCAAAAATAAAAATAAAATATCAAGGGGAAAAGAACAAGTTTTAGTTATAAAATACTTACAAAGACATGTATATATTTTAGACAAAAAAAGTATATTGGCTACTGAGGGCAGAAGACAGTGGCATGATGAGCTGTCACTGCAGCATCAATATTCATTAACCATACAGTAGCTTTTTGCTATTCATTCAAGTAAGAACACAGAAAGAGATAATGAATATCTAAGTGCAAAAAAAAAAAGAAGGCAGTAGGGTAAAGGAAATGGAAGAAAAAAAAAAAGAAAAAGGTCCTAGTGGAGGAGTCTCCTACGCTTACAAATGTGACAAAAGCATGAGCTGAGCTGTGCTTTTCCTATAACTCGGAGCTGTGATAACTTGAAAAAATTTCAAGATGTCAGCTGCTGGCAGAGGCTTCTTCCTCCTCAGTGGTAAGGAGGTCAGCTCTATCTTGTGAAAGGGAAAATGGATTTTTGTGTAATGAAGCAAACACTGCATTCATCAACCATTTAAATCAAGTTTTCCATTCAAAACCTATTGATTTTAAAGCCTCTTTTAGCCAAAAGTGCACAGGCTCTTAAATGTTTTGAGAATCCTAAAGGGCAAAATGGAAAAAGGGTGATAAAAAATAATCCCTTTGTGTGTTTCGTATTTTAAAAGCTCCTACAACAAAATTAATAAAGTTCAGGGTTTTTTTCTTTTTTTTTCTTTTTTTACTCTGTATGTTCATTTGATGATTCAGATTCAATATCTGCTAGAGACTTTGAGAAAACAAATGAGCATATACATGACCTATTAAATTTCAGAGAGAAATTAGAAAGAAAACCTCATCTGTAGAGAAAACCCCAAGTCATTCCATAGCAAGGTCATCATGGCAAAGGGAAGTCCTTGATTGTAATCATGGCTTACAAATTACTTTGGAGAACCTAAACTGAAATGGCCTACAAAATTCATCATAACCATAGAAAACACACATTCTTATGCCATCTTATGCAGCACCAAATCATGCCTGTCTAGATGAGCAGGAACAACCATGACCATGATTAGCCTTTTAAACACATCTAAGAGAGAAGCTTCGAAAATATGCAAAACCTTCTTGAAATGCCTTTTCATGCCTTTTCAACTCTCCAGAAAAAGAGATTATGTACCCCCTGTCACAGACAAGGCTTTGGTCTGAAAACTATACAGAGATTGTTGGGACACCCAAAGTTTGAAATCTGGTGTCAGGTTCCCCTTATGAAATACTGTGTCACCTTGGGCTCCCTGGGTTTGTTGTGACCATTTCTGCAGCATGAGACAACAGCCCCTCAGGCAGGATAGTCCAAGCCAGCCTCAGTACGATCCTTCTCCCTCAACAATCATTACATTATCAAAGATTTTAAAATAAGTGGAGGTTGTACTTCTCTGGATGTGAAGAGAGGTTTTCTACCCTCATAAAATATTACATGCAAATTCCCATGAAGAATTTTGTTTGACAGCCAGCTTTCCTAGTATGATCAACACTATCACCCAGGATCCAACAGTCCTTTAACATGATAGGTAGGAGGAACAGTGCATTCCTGTGAAATATCTACATATCTATTTAAAATTACTATCACTTACAAATGCTCTGTACTACCATTAAATAAACAGAGTTTCGGAGAAGAAGTGTTAAAAGCCTGGTGATGTAAGATATAAAGAAAGAGAGAAAATTGGTGCCTGTTTCACTTACCATTTTCTCCAGCAGGTACTGTTACAGGATGTGTTGGCACAGTATCAGAATTCACTTTTCCATTCTCAAAAGTATCATTTTCAGTTTGCTGCAACTGCCAGTTGAGGCCAAACAGATGCATTGCTGGTGGTAAAGGATACAGGTTATTTGATGCTCTTAACCACAATGACAAATTGTACAAATAATGGCTTTCCACTCTTCACAGCGCAATAGCAACACATACATTAAAAAATTAAATTACAGGAACAAGCATTCACAGACTAATAGTTCAACTTAGCAATGGCACTAAGCAATTACTACCACTGTCCTTTAATGATACAGTGCTTTTGGTGAATGCAGTTGACAGAAAGCTCACCAGTCTCATTTTGAGTCTTTTACCAGTCCCAAAGCAATGTTCAAAAAGATAAGCAGTAATTACATCCTTTTCTCTTTTTTCATTTTTGATTCTTCTGAAGGGACAAATCATTTAAGTGAGCTCCTAAATGACCTACTAAAATAAATGATTTCACTAGGAGACAGATCCATTTTGGTTAGGCAGAAAGGGAAAAGAAACAATGCATGAGGAGAGGAAGAAGGGTTCTGTGAGTGTTGAAGGGCTAACCTAAGACATGAACACTCCTTATCATGCTGTCACTAGCACCCTGTACAACCTCCAGTTATGTGCCCATTTCCCGTGTTAATCTGCAGAATGAGGCCAAGACCATTAACAGAGCTGCAGACACTGGGGCACTGTGCTTCGATAATGATAATGCATATGCTAGGTTTCTGAACTACTTAATTCCCCACAACCACATTTGTTAGAAAGGTGATACCATGTGAAAAAGTTTAGCTAAGCTAATTATGAAAGAGAGTCAACCTGCTAGGGTGTTAGGGGGAACTACTTAAGGAACCTTGATATCACTGAGGATTAGTGAATGAAGTCCCTGTCTAAACTTTGAGAGCAAAAATATGGAAAAAAATTACCTTAATACTGCACTGTAATACATGCAATAAATGCAATTTCTTGCTATCTGTGGTGCATTTCCTTCTCTTCCAATGACTCTATGATACCAGCAAAACTCATTTTATTGTAATTACTTTAATTTGCATTTGGTATAACATGGGTTTGCTCATTCCATGACAATAGTTACCACCAAAGCTAAAATAGTCTTTAGGTGCTACTGGGAAATAAAAATACCCTGGAATAAAATCTGTAGTAATGTATTCTAACTATCAGTGCAAAATATAAGGAAAACAGTTCACTGTATCTTGTTGCTTCTGGTCTCTTTGTCTCTGAAACAGATCCCTGCTACAGTAAATGTTATGAATTTATGTATCCCTTCTATCCAAATGACAAACAATTCTTCATCTCTTTTGGTTTCATCTCTGATCTTTCAATCTTTTTGTATTGACCAACCCTTACCTAACACAAACAGGCATCAGCAGAACTTTAGTCAGGCAGACAGCAAACACTGCAGAACTAAGACCTTCTGCCACGTCTTTGCCTTAAACCCTCAACAAAACAATAAAACAGTGCAACCAAAGACATACTAATGAATGTTTCAAAGACTGAAATCCTCACTATGGATGACATATTCTCTTTGTTCCAAGTTTCTGACTCTACTATTACTCTTCTTTCTCAGACCTTAAATTGCGTTTCAAAGTGTAATAATGTAGAATGTAGAATGTTCCTTGACCCTAAAACCTTATTACTTTTTCCTCCTTTCATCTCTTGTTAAACCATAAATCTGACCACCACAATTTCTGGCACATCACTTGAATTAGCCATTATTATTTTGGCCTAACTCAGCTGAAATTCTTATTTATATATTAATCATTTGATCACTGTATCTGTTTTAATATATTTCATCAAAATCCCTAGGGTCAAACTCTATTATTTGTTATACTAGTCCAACTCACTGGCAGCAGTGAAAGACTGCAAATAGCTACATAACATGATTCAAACCCTGTACATTTCTTGTCTTATAAAGAGGTCTAAATCACCTATCCTAACTTTGCTAGCTTTTTAGCACTTCAGGAAAAAAAAAGGAAGTGTCATTCATTTTGTAACTTCAGAAGTGCATCCCTTCCAAAAATAAGAGCTTGGATCATCACTAACAGCACTGTCTACGGGTGCTGTGTACATGCCCTGTGCCTCTTCATGCTCCACTGGGAGATAAGAAGGGGAAGTTCCAACATGACCTTCTAGACATTCCCTCGTAACTCAAAACAGCTAGAATGTGAAGACTTCAAAGGCAAGGACCGTGGGATCTATACTGATTACATCTCAAAGAACCTTAGTTTACTACAAGGTAAGTGACAAGTACCTTTTCTTTACGTGTACTGATGTAAATCTCATGGTAGTTCACTGTCAAAGATAGTACAGTTGCACTCCTCAAAAATACTATTGCTCTCTCAATGTTGACTGAACTAGCACCAAGTTCAATAAACAATGTCTAACATGGATACATGCACCTGTTTCACAGACTGTGAATATCAGAATATTTTTGAAGTAGACCAAAAATGCTGCTTCACAACTCCAGTGACCCAAAACTTACCGTATGTACTAATACACTAAATAATTCAACTATGTAATCTCCCTGAGACAGCACTATGGAATTCAGAGAATTCTCCTTTTACTACAAACATGTGAGAACGTGAAAGAATTAGGCTTGTTGACACAGGATCAAAATACAAGGAACAATTTCTTTAGCGATGGGGAATTTTAAGAACATGGGTAAATGGACTGATTAAGACAAATTCAGGCACTATTTTGTTGGTTAAGATCGGCCTCTTCTCAGCCAGCCATAAAGCAAACCTTAAGCCCTTATCAGTGTTACAAGGACAGCAAGGCACCTGTTAAAAGTTCTTGATGCCCCCCACAAATCTGATAAGCAGCCGCTGGTACTGGTAACTGAAAACTGAGAACACACCTCAGTAGGGGGTCTGAGCCCTTCAAGTTAAATGTTATGAACTAGTTCTGAATTTCCAGAGGGGGAATGATGCAGGTAGACTGCAGTGGTGTATATATTTGCTTGATTTCCTCTGGTCTAGAAAAGGATGAAGACTTTCTTCCACTTTTGGGATGGGGATGTAAAAGTTCAATCCCCTTCTCTGTTTCTAGTATGTTCAGAGAAATGGTAGGTTTACTTCTTTCTATAAAGAATTTCTATAAAGCAAAATTAAAGCAAAAACATATAAAGCAAAATATATTTCTCTATTCTCAGATGTTATTTTAGTCCCAAATCTAACGTAAAGCAGTTTCTTGATTTTTGCATTAGACATTGCCTGTCAGGTCTCCTTTATTCCCCATTCCATGTGGCATTTTTTTTGGTGTTAGAAAATGGCAGTGAACACAAGAGACCCTTCTAGAGTAACTAGTTCCAAGTCTGCCAAATCTATGAGGCTACTGACACTAGAACAACTTTCAATACTGGCATATATACCTGTGATGGCAGCAAGGACTTGTCTGAGAATGCCAGATGCCTCTAATCAAAAGACATGCAGGTTGGGATGAATGTGGTCGGGGACAACAACTCAATCCAAATAACCCACAGCTGCAAGCATGGATGAAGCCTCCCTCGGGGGACAGGAGAGAAGACAGGTTGTCACAATGTGAATGTGCCCACTAAACCCTAACAAAACCCTCCTTTTACTCCTATCAGGACTGGGATGACTCTTCCCATTATGAACAGGATGATTTGTTATGAAACAGATGATGATATCCTCTGCCTATTCTGCTGTTTCAGTCTCTAGCTCTACTCTGCAAAGTAATCTCTAGCCACCAGCTGATCTTCCCTTGCTAGAGTTATGACAGCATTTTACCTTGGGACTGAGTTGTTTAAGGTGGTATTTGTACTGCTGTTGGTCAAATTATCAGCATTATGGCCACCTGTTTACACCGTGCTGGTAGTTAAATGGTGAGGACTCTGTTCCCTCTAACAGAGTAGAAAGGAGAGACACCAGAGAGAAGAAAGACCTCTAGGATCTGAGCTACTCTTGGCATGAACACAGCATCAGTGTCTAGGTGGTGCTGGTCGATATGGTTGAATTCTCCAGAACAAATCTCAAGCATATGATCAATAAGCAAACTAACAGTTGAGCTTTCTCTAACATCTCCTCCCTTCCATACTTCTGCAAAGCAAAACATGCCAAATGGACTGAGAGATTCAAAAGATTAGATTCAGAGCTCAGATTAGAGTGCAGTTATACCTACAGTAGCATTGATGTTAACACAAAAATGGTATCATTTGTTACAGGCTATCAGGTAATCTTACCATTTGTTACCACATAGTTCACTGAAGGTTTTCTGAACCACCTTAAACTGTTTTGTCAAGCCTGGCTGATCTTACCTTTTACTGTGTAATTGAGGTCTACTTATTTTGGTTTGCAATCAAGTGTACGAGGCCTTCATTTCCACTCAATACATAAAACAGCAAATAAGAATATATTTCACAGCAAAACACTTTAAAAAGTATTATGACTAGATTACACTGTGTAAAGCATTTTATAGTAATATACTTCAAGAAGTTGCTGCTATCAGGCCCCTTCATTCTTTTCAGGTTGCCAGCCCATTTGTATTGCATGTTCCTTTCTCAGACTATTACTGCTGTGCTTCATGCATTCTCTTTACAAGGAATTTGTTCATGAGCAAACAAACTGTATTATCACTTCAAAACCCTCCTCGGGACATTCTTCAGCAATCCAAAATGAAATCAGTCCCTTTATTAGTAGGTGGTAAGACAGGGTAATTTATGTAACTATGTGGCAGAACTAGAACTATGAAAGCTGACAGCTACCTGCTGCACTCGACTAAGGAGGGTTTTCTCTTCGCTGCCTTGCTCAGTAGCTCAAAGCTCTCTTCTGCCAAAGTTATGAGAGGCACAAAAAAGAACTGTAAAAGAAAAGCAATTTAGGTAGCTGTTTCTCCATTTAGCAAAAACGGGTCTTGTCTGGATTTTTTTCTTCCATCTCCTCAAAACACTTGAATGGTAAGAGGACAGGGACAGGTAGTTGATAAAGAAATTCGATGTTAGCATCCTCCAGCATTGAGGATGTAGTTCTGAACAGTAAACAACATTTTGGACACAGGTGTGAATATACATACAATGTTAGGGTTTATGATTGCTATCAGAAAGAAAGAATACTTTTTTTCTTTGTAGGAAGAGCAGCAATATGCAGTAAAAACCAGAGAAACTTATTTCCTGTGCTGGTCAAAATTCAAGGGCTTCTCTATCGTAATTCACCAGGATCAAACACATCTTTTTTTTTTTTTTAAAAGTACTGTAAGTGACAAATAGGCTCATGAAAATATGAAAAACAAAGGGCACAGCAAACAAAATTTGAGCTATTCAAGTGAAAGCATTAAAGATGCAGATGATAAGACAAACAAGCAAAATCATATGCATATAAGCACAGGCTTTATTCAGAGAAGCAGCCCTACAGTAACTGGAGAGGTAACTGGAGTCTGAGTCTCAAGTCTCTGAAGTACTGGTCAGAAGTGCCAGTAATTCATCACCTTCTATTCTGAATTCAGTAAACCTGGTTTTGCAGTCAAAGTTCTCAAAACAACAGAACACATTTCAGGGAAAAATAATTTACAGACAGGATTCCTTTAAGTAGAAATAAACAGAAACAGAGTTGCCTGAACTGGGAAATGGACATCCAATGTTCCTCCAGCTCTTTCTAATATAACAACAGATGAAAATTAACACTTGACAGCAGAAATTAAAAAACAGCAGCTGTGCCTAAGTAGCAAGCATCTCCCTAAGACCTCTGGAGAAGGTGAATGGTGTATGTTCTATGAACATAAAGAACTCTACACTGTGGCAAAAATTGTCAAGAGGAACTGAATGATGTTGATGACCCTCTTCCCTTCCTCCCATGTGTTTTACAAGGTATGGTAATCAAGTCTTATTATTCATGAAGCTGTGTTTTAAGAGGAGCTTCTTGCTAAGATACTGAACCGATCTTCTAGGACTGCTACGCATTTCTGGGTCCTGGTGCTTTCAAACCATGATTTACAAAATTACGTCCCTAGAATTAATAGAATAATATATATGCACACTTGCACATAAGGAAAAGTGAATATCATTTATATTTAAAGCAATGCAAAAAGATTATAATTTAAACTAAGCAAATTGCAATTATTGCTCAATCTTGTTGAAGGATTATCTTCTAGTTCATCTCCCTGTTGGCAATACATTTTCAAATGAAATATTTGAACACTGAAGTGGTTTTTGAAATTATCTCCCATATATTTTTCTTGCAGCTATAATTAGAATCTAAGCCTATTTTACTCTGAAGGACCTGGAGTGGACCAGAAGATGTGCAAATCAACTGTCAGTGATTTGCATTCATTTGCTTTTTTCTAAGATAATAGTATGAGTTGGATGTTGCTGCAGATCAAATAGTGAATTAAAAACAGTTAATTAAAATTTCAAACAAAGCAAATTAAAAGTTAGACAAGTTCTTTATTTATTACTGTTTTTCTCAAATCAACAAAAAGCCTGTTATTTCTAAATTCAAAATAACTTAAAAGAGCGTGCTTTTGAGCACCCTCAAAGGGTGCATCATAAGAAAATTACTGGACCTGTATTTTGAATGTAAAACATATTAGTATAGCATTATATGAAAAACTTGGCAATATCTATCAAGATCAATATAGTAACTGAAAAAGTATAGTCTCTTTCCTTTTATCCTGAACTGTTAAATGGATCCATTGATTCTACTGTTTCACCTGAAAAAAGAAAATTCAGCCTTTATACTCTACTTCTCATTTTCCCTTGGAATATTTTCTTAACAAAGAATTTGCAAAACACATCACAAAAAACTGCTAGAATAAAACAAACATGTATCAGCTATCTTCTATGGATAAACTTACTTTCTTTGCCACTAAAGATTATTATATGCCATTTTAAAGTATTGTTGCATATGAATTGTTAAGATGCATGGTAGTCTTAGAGTAAGTATTTCTACTACATTCACCCCAAAATGGAAAATTTAGACCTCTGAAAACTTGTATGGCTAGATGTCTCATTTTAGTTGTCAAGCCTGGGACTTTTATATAACAATGGTCTAATTCTGTCAACTGCATTATGTGAGGCTCAGTCAAAGCTTAAGGGAGAATCCAGATTTCTTAGAAACAAAGATTCAATAGACTCTTATTTAAATGTGATATTTATTCTGATGATCATTCAATGTTCTCCATTGTGTAATAGTCTTCAGTGTTACCTAAACAGTCTTTTAGTATTATGCTGGGCTTTCTCCTGAAAAGAGCTTTTTTGGGGGTTTTTTTGCTTTGTTTTTTGTTTTGCTGCTTGGTTGGTTCTTTTGTTTTTTGGGTTTTTTTTGGTTTTTTTTTTTTTTTCAGATAATGTTGTTCACAGTTAACAAGATAGTGAAAAATCATTACAGGTACAGAAATGATGGGGAAGCGCATATTAGATTGCTGACTCCTCTGAGACGAGGGTTCTTTTGACTCTTTTAGTTCATGCAAAGGCATGAAAAACATTCCATAAATTTTGGGTTCCTATCTAATAAAGTCATAATCAATGATTTTGTTGTCAAGTATTGTGGGGGAGAAAAAAAAGTACCCTGATTTACACTTTTCATGACTAGGTTGTGACTGCAGTATAATTACTTTGCTGTATTCCTTCAGGCACTTCTTTACTTTCTTCCTTCTCTATCTTTAACTCCTTCTCTTTCCTTCCTTAAACTCGCTTTCTGGAAAACAGCTGAGGCTCACATTTGTGTTTATCTGTTCTATTTTTGTTCCACAACTCCAACTGAAGTCTTGCTCAGGGCGACATCCTTTAGATTGCAGCCCTCATAAAAAAGAAGTGTTAAGAAAAGAAATGTCCATGTAAAGTCTCAAAATTCATTGGAATCATCTTTCTTCGGCAAAAGCATCAATGAACAGGTCCAACCATTTTTATAGTTTAAAAGCCTTATTTATTACAAAATAAACCCAACAAATCCAAGCGCAACAAAACCCCACAAATCTCTTGAGGGATTTAACAGTAATAGTGAAGTGGCACTATATAAACCTGCTTAACCTATTTGCATGTTGATGGCATAAAAAAGTGATGTCTGATTAAAAGACTTATGCACCAAAGGAAAAAGAAACAGGGGCCAATTAAGGTCATGTTCAAAGAACACACAGAGCTGGGATTTTATAGTATGTAGTGAACTACTGGTGTTGCATACTTCCATCTCATGACTGGCTAGAAAAGATCAAAGCTTTTTAATTCCTTATTAAGAATGACGGAGTATTACAGCAAACATGCAATAAGGAGAAATGCAATAAGCCTTAATAAAAGATGATAATAAGGTTTGATAAGAACTTTTGGAATGTCACCAGATCTGGAATGTAAGATGAAAGCAACTGCATGTAGAGATTGCAGTGTGCTATTTGGAACCCCACAGAGCTAAACTGTGATTAGAACTACATATTTTTCCATAAATTAGCTTTTGTTTTGAATTTCCTGCTGAGATCATATACAAGTTGATTGAACGTGCAAGTCAATATATAGGTTTTCTAATTCTTTGCTGTTTGTAGGCTTCATGATATCACAATTACAGCGGTCCACTTGTAGATCAAAGGTATGTGATTGAGGCAAAACCAAAATAACTTAAAACCTCTTTACAAAACTTCTTCATGGTGATTTAGATCTATCCAAGATAATTACCACTCACCTACCTGAACTATGCAATTATGTAGATGCATAAACCAACCACTACACATAGCTCAATTTGCAAAACCACAGAATTTCCACTTAAATCCACATTTTAAAACAGTATGGACATGCTGCGATCACCACCAAAGAGGACTTTTTACACAACTCGACCTTACCTCAACACCTTCAATACAAACTTGTAAGCCACCTGCTATCTGCTGCAAATCACAAAACCCCAATGTTTAAGTTAGCTTAGCGATTGCAGTCATCTACCTCCTGAAACCTCTCCATCACCCTCTATTTTAGCTCAGTTCCTCACAGGGACAGAGTTTCTCACTACATCACCAGCAATTGTGTCTGCTAAAACAGCTGTGCACCTGGGACAGAGACACACAGGAGCATCCCTTATTTTATAGTCATTAATGCATTTGTTGTGCATTGAACTAACACACCGTGTTCTTCCAGCAGCTTCACTCAAGTGAGATGTGGTTTTTAAGAAATTATTCCTGTGCGGAAAGATATACCGTAGATTCATGAAAAATATTATGAATAAAAAGCAAGCAGAAAATTTATCATATATGATTTATGGAAGAAACCTACGACATCAAGACAACCTTACTGTTAACTGTCTGTAAGACCAGTGATTTGTTGGTTGCAAGCCAGTTTGTAAACTACTTTGTATTTCTTAGGAGCTATGTAAGCCTTAGGAAACATGTTAGGATTATAGTTTCACATTGATTGTTTTTCCCCCTTAAAATAAAATTAGTCAAGACACTGAACTACAAAATCTTACAGATGATGTTAAGAATAGGCAGTCTTTGTTTAAAGTAACAGTCACTTATAAAATTGATGGACAGAATCAACTACTCCTTTTGCTGTGTGAAAAGACTGGAGTAATAATAATGATACATTTTAAAATTATCCTCTACTTTTTGCTCCAGCTGAATTGAAATAACAAGACGCATAGTAACTCTCGTATTCAAATGTGGATACCTCAGTATCATTACCGCTACTTGAGATTATGAACAGGACAGGGACAGAAAAGAAGTTACTGGGGCAACCTGCTATAGTGGAAGGTATCCCTGAACATGGCAAGGGGGTTCAAACTAGGTAATATTTAAGATCCCATCCAACCCAAACCTTTCTGTGATTCTATGAAATAAATATACTACTCTTCCTGTACCACATTAATGGTAACTTAGAAGTATTTTTCAATTAAAACCACAGGACACAGACCTGTTTCTTTACTTAGAGGTTTCTGGAGCCAGCTCATTTTCCAAATGGCTGATATTAATTTACGATACCTAACCCCTTCCTATATTACTTCTTGCATGGAGTTATTAAAAGATGCTTTTGTGAGATTTTAATTCATCAAATGTTGGCAAAACCATTCTGGTTTTGTTTGACTGGTTTTATCATTGAGAAAAACTAAGTTTGCAAATGCAAATGTCCACAGTTGTAGCACATTTCTTTTTCCTGGATTAAAAAACTACAAATGCTGTTACAGGTGATGATTCCTAAGAGAGAGTATTTTTTTTTTAATGGTTTTGTGAATGAAGTTGTCTGAAATAGCATCAATGTGAAAATGAAGGGTCACATATTTAAAAGATTCCTGTCTACTTCAGGGGACACCTACTTTCATCTATAATTAATCACTGCAGTGGGGTAATTACACCTATATAAAACCCATGTGCTTCTGCGATCTCAATCATAAATGTAACATCAAATAATATTGCTCAAAGCAAGTTTAGACACATGTACTTGACCTTTTTATTCTAAAGTGCTTGTGTATGGAGAAGCTTACTAAAATCTCATCTAAATCTGACATTTTTAACAGCATGAATTTCTTAATGCATTCTAAAAGAGACCAAACAATTGTCTTCATAGAAGAGATTAAAGATTGTCATTTACAGAAAATATGAAATTTATAAAAGATGCAACTTGTACACAAAACTACAAGCTTTAATACATGTATTATGATCATAGCAGATAGCACATCTCTAGGGACTGTCTCGTTTCTTCACAGACAGGAGTTGTAAATTAATGCAAACTACCAGCAGAGAAGACTGTAACTGTATGTCCACAACAACTTAGATAATCACCTGAGTAAATTTATCTCTGCTTTGCAAAATCTCTTAAACATAAGCATGCATATAAAGTATTACATATGCATACATACTACTAAAATATACTACATGTTTACATGCATTGATAAAATAGGAACTACATCTTTAAATTAGTGTAAGTTTGCTATTTATAAAAAAAACCAAAAAAGGTAGCTGGTATAATTTAACTTCACTTCTCATTAGACTAAAAATTGCTACTATTTAGAAGTCTGCCAGAAGATTATAGGAGGAGAGCAGAAGGGCCAACATCTCTACAGAATGTGCTTGAAAGAATCATAGAATCATTTAGGTTGGAAAAGACTTTTAAGATCATTAAATCCAACCATTAAGCTACCACTGGCAAGTCCATCACTAAACTATGTCCCTAGGCACCATGTCTACACGTTGTTTAAATGCCTCCAGGGATGGTGACTCAACCATTTCCTTGGGCAGCCTGTTCCAACCCTTGACAAACTTTTGGTGAAGAAATTTTTCCTAATGTCCCATCTAAACGTTGCCTGGTGCTACTTGAGGCTGCTTGTTCTTGTGCTGTTGCTTGTTACTTGACAGAAAAGACAAACACCTGCCTTGCTATAACATCCCATCAGGTAGTTGTGGAGAGCAATAAGGTCTCCCCTGAGTCTCCTTTTCTCCAGGCTAAACAACTCCACTCCTCAGAGGATTCTTCCTCTAGACCCTTCATGAGCTTCATCACCCTTCTTCAAACATGCTCTAGAACCTCAGTGTCTTTCTTGTAATGATACTGCATCAGAGTATGATGGCAGAATCACACAGTGTGGGACCTATGGACAATGACATCATATCAACTTGCAGTTTATTATTACACCTGTTATACTGCCAGCATTACCGAGTCTGAATTTGCTCTATTAGGCAAAAGTGCAGGGTGACAGGACTATTGCCAAAAACTTTGTGATAAATCTTCATTAGAATACAAGCCTTTTTTGGAACAGAAGTGGATATGCTCCTTGACAGATTAACTTTTTTAATCCCTTGAAATCTTGTAAAGTCTTTTTTAACCTCCTGACTGCCAATTACATGTTCCTACATCCTTCTGTGTGAGGATTATTTTTCTCAATGAATGTTTTATTCTCAGTGCAACTAAGAATAATAGCTATGTGGCATCCACTACACCAATCAAATGTTAATAGTGTGCACTCCTGAAACAGTGTTTTGCACTTAGTCTGAAACACAGTAACAAGATCTTTGCTTAAAAAGCATTAACTGAAGGCATTTTCCATAATGATGTTCCTGCAAGAGACAAGAAAGTATATTTAAAGTTCATGCTTCAAGACACAGACGTTCAACATGTTTAGATTTTACACTATTTCAATGAAAGACGTTAAAAACACTTTCAGCCTGATTCAGCCCAGTAAGGTGGTAAAGTATAACAACTTGATTTTCTGACTAGTTATTCTCTCTGCCTCCCAGTTTTGATTATGGTAAACATAAGAAATACCATTATTGATTACAAAATATTTCCACACCAGGAAGGCATAGTGAGCTCACCAGCAGTGCTGTAAATATATGAATTCATGCAGGTATCTAAAAGTCATGGCTATGGGATAGCATGGAAAACAAATTTATCCCATGTTAGACAGCTGAAAAATCTCTGCACTTCACAGTCATTGAAGTTCTAGCTGTAATATTAAGCTTTATGTTAAAGCATTAAAGCTGACAGTCACATATGTATCTGAATACTGCCATTTCAGAAATGGCTGAAAGGAGTTGCCTTGACTGATGTTAGTAAGTCATGGCCTACAAGTATCAGTTATCTGGCTTTGGTACTTATGATGCTAACATGCTTTAGAAATTTCAGGAGGTGGTTTCTGCCTGCTAAAGAAGTGTGCTGTATGGCATTCACCAGGTATATGACCACGCACTAAAAGCCTAACAGAAGAGACTACATACATGATCTTCCGTCCCAGCAGAGCAACATGTGGCACTGATGTCTAAAACAACAGGCAAGCAGATTTTGCCAGACACAGAGCAGACACACACAATGGGGAGGCAGAGCCCTGCACACAGCATTGCCATTGGAGGCATCTGATACCAGAAACCTTCAATCTGGGAAAAGAAAGGATGATGGGAAACACAGCTGCTGCCTCCATATGTCCTAGCAACACCTGGAGCCTTCCCTAAAAGTCCCACTGATTGCTGATTTTATTTTTTTTTTTTTAAGTCAGATATATAACTCACGGAATCATAGAATCACAGACTGGTTTGTGTTGGAAGGGACCTTCAAGATCATCCACCTTCCACTAGACCAGGTTGCTCAAAGCCCTGTCCAACCTGGCCTTGAACACTTCCAGGGATGAGGCAGCCACAAGTCCTCTGGGCAACCTGTTGCAGCATCTCACCACCTTCATAGTAAAACATTTCTTCCTAATGCCTAATTTAAATTTACCCCCTTCCAGTTTAAAACCATCTCCCCTAGTCCTATGACTACATGCCCTTTTAAAATGTATTAGCTACATCAATGCCTTTAATTTGAAGGAAAAAGAAATGGTGTGAGAGCATAAACCTGGCAAACTGCAAAAATCTGCCACATATCTGCAAACAGGGAACATACTGCCAAGCCCCACACCTCAGTGATGCTCCAGTCATAGCTAAGGTCCCAGCACAACCTTGGGAAGCTAACAGAAACGTGGAGAGAATGTGGAAAAACAAAAGTTCTTGATAAAACTCTCAGTGACAAAAGCATTACAACACTCAAAATTAAATGCAGGTCAAAGAGAAAAAGTTACAATAAACACATAACGAAAGCAAAGGTGATTAATGGCAGCTACACTATATTCTCCCTCATGCCTGTTAATTACAATACCTATGCTGGGTATTGTAATAAAAATTCCATTTAAGTGGCATTATTAATTAAGCTGGTTTCCTCATTCCTGGCAGTAATTGAGCTTTACAAACAGCAGAATACTGTTAAGTTGGCATTGCAATCAAAAAGAAGTATTATATTGTTCTTCATTGATAAAGCAAAATAGATTCCTTTTGATTACAAGTATATTTCGTCATTGCTTTAGTCACAAAAAATTCCATTCCATAATTGTTACAGTTTTAAGTCCATTAGTCTGGGGGAGGGTGACTATCTCCTCTGCCACTGAGCCCAACAGGAAAGGCATCTGGTCCTCCACAATCTGGAAATACATGTGAATGCCAGCACTGTCATGCTAAATCTCAAGTAACATAAGAGAACCACAGAGAGCAAACTTGTAAACAGCACCAGAGACATGGAAAGTTAAGCTCAGTTTGCAGAAACAGACAATTGCCTAATCTTTAAGGATTACTTAAAATTCACATGCAGGGTAGTTAACTGACCCTTAGCTGTAATTTTCACACTGCATCCCTCTGTGTCAGCTTCCTCTAATAATGAAATTTGTTTGTTGTTTTTCCTATCTCCTTCTTCTCTTTCTACCTTAAAACCTCTTAAATTGCTCTATTACTATGCTCAGTCAGTTTTTGAGATAACTCTGGAGATAGTTGTCCATTATTAGAAATCTATCAGCATGCAAATTTTCATCTTAAACATCTTGAAAAGATGAGAAAACAGTAACATTTTCAGATGGACCAAAAGCATGAATGCACAACATAATAACCACAATGTATCTATTTTTATACAAATGTGGAAAATTATCTGTAATTATCAAACATGGCTTTCAAGTCTGGTATCTCTTTTCTGTCCACATTTCATTTGCAATTTGCATTATGACTGTATGGTCATCCCTGTGTCATAGCAGAACAGCAGTTTCACTGCTCTTTCTCACAGAATGGAATATAAACCAAAATACATGTTTTCCCAGAAGATATTTCAGTTGTTAAGCCTAAATGTTAGCTTTCTTCTCTGTTCAAAATGGATTGACTGAACTGTTCACAGCAAGCAGTAGTAATAAAAACAGTCCCGTGGCCTTTTTAATTAAATAAAATTCCTTTTCCTTTTTTTCCCTACAGAAGAGATGTCCCTCTGCTATCACTAATATGTAAACATTTGCTTTATCACAAACAATAGCTGGCTGGTGTATATTCTTGTTCTGACCATTTGCTACAGAACTAAGGCTAACAAAATGATCAATCCAAAGGTACACAGAGGGTAAAATGCTCAACAGACTTTGAACTATAAGATATTGTTGTGAAGAAGCAAGGACCTCAGAGGCCTAAGTAGGTCAGGTCTCACTGTGTATTCAAACAATATTTCATGTTCATAGAAACCTATTTAGCAGATATAAGGCAACATTCATTACAGACGCATCCAATCTTGCGGTGTACAACTCTTCAAGCTTATTTGACTGAATCTGATATTGTGCAATTCCAAAACTGACTGAGGAAAATGAATCGTGTATTTGATTCTATGCACAGTGAAAATGGCACTAGTCTTGTGTGTTGACTTAGACAATGTCAAGACAGTGCCATATCTGGCATTGGCTGATGTCCCCAAATTCTCATTAATTTCTTCTTGTTGTTGAATCCACACTAAAGAAGAAATAATTACTACAGTACCAGCCTGTTAATATAGCTCCTCAGAGTCTGTGCTATGCAACACATTAGAAACCATTCCTGACTGATGTGGTTCTCTATAATTGCAAAGTGGTTTTTTCTGTTAGAAAAAAACCTACACCCAGGAACAACAAGCTCCTCTCCTTAATAAAACCAAGAGTTGACAGAGAAGATCCCAAAAGGTAGAACTGAAGGATGAAAGTTACATATGAAACTGTGATTTGATGCCCATGTTTGACCTAGGAGTTGCTCTACAAAACTTTCCCTTCGTTCACTCACTGCAAATGACGGATGCTGAATGAGGCAGTAAGCCACGGGGAGCTGAAGGATTAAATTCTGCTTTGTCTTGCACATTGTAAAGCTGGACTCTATTTCTGGCTCTCACTCAGACTCTGTGTACCAAGTTTGGGTTAAAGTATCGATGTGTATATAAAAAGAGGTCAAACTAAGGCAACTTCATATTTCTTACTCTTTCATGGCTTAAACTTAATACTGCTCTCCCTCGTCTTCCAAACAGGGTAAAAAAATCTAAAATGTTCATGTTGAAAAAAATAATGGCCATTTTCTTCCTTGGTTGCAAATCTGATTATTGATAGCAGTTAAGCAAATGAGTAGCTTGCAGAAATTCCTGTGTAATCTTGATCCCAAAATGAGGCACTCTATATTCTTTATTCCCCTTCTTTTTAACCCATTATTTCAGAGAACTTTTCTTTGAATCCTTTAAGCTAGAGCTAATGTTTAATTTCACTCTTCTATATATTGCTGTGCTATCTTTTGGTTCAGCACTTGCATGTTTCTGTTGCTTAACTCTTTGCTTCTCAACCATTTAACAGTAGATGAAGCCTCCAAACATAATTTTTCACAACTCACTTCTATTTTCTCTAAAAATTAGCAGGTCTCACTGACAGGAATGGTAAACTTAAACATTTTGTACACTGCAAAGCGGTCGAGAGATACAACTAGGGCTAGAAAAGCAAGAATACGTATGAAGTGAGACTTTCTTTCCTTTAGACAGACGTAACATTTTCAATCCCTTTTGACCCCCAAGACTGCATTAAGTGGCTTTACAATGCAGTGTTTGCTATGGTCTCTACCCATGCTGACACCCTCTGCTCTCACTTCCTCTTTGTATATGTAGGAGTTTTGCCTCTCAGAGTGACGGAAGAAGTGCAAGACAGATCAGACTCTTGATGCAGCTTCTTCCTCAGGGTGGGCTAATTGATGAAGCAGTAATTGACTGAGCAGTTCTGCAAAGGCAGACATGAAGTCTAGCAAACTGTCTCTTCTGCCTTATGTTGCCTGAGCAAAGGCAGTGGGTTCTGAAGTCACTTTTTCTACTCCATACCCACTGCAACTAAAATAAGCCTGGGCATGACATGTTCATCTCTCTGCCTTTCTGAGAAGGGCCTGGTTACACCACTGTTCACTGGGTGAGTGGTCCTATTAGTTCTTCAGTCTGCAGCGGCCACAGTCATAGAGCTGATATCAGCCACACTACGTTCCTCATCAATGTGTACTGCCATATTTTGCAGCAAGTGCTGTAGCATTTTCATGCTTGTGGCAATGTTTCCCTGTGAAGTTCAAAATGCATATCAAACTTGCTTAACAAATGTGACACACCACCTCAGCTGCTGTAAACCTCAGCAGACAAGCCAGACTACTGTGTTAGAGACATGTTACAGGATGCTAGAGGTCACACAATACTGCAGTCCTCCCCATCTTTTAACGTAATGACCAATTTCCTACCCAGTCATTTCCCTTTCACACCTATGTTATGAAATGGTTAACCATGATGAAGAACTGTTTCCATTTTACATTAATGATTTTCACTGATTTATATTTGGATGGCCTATTAAATGGAGAGTATTTTTGATATTACATCTATAGAGATGGTAAAACTGCATATATGAATGAGTGCAATCCATTCATAGCTTTATGGACCTGAAGTTCTCTAGAGAGCCTCCCTGAGTGCTGGATTTTACATTTAGATTACTGAGTTAGTTGAAATATGTGTAATACCACCAGTAGGCAAAGAGCTCCCTATTGACTATGGGAAGAGGAAGGCCCTTGTGCATTGTTTATTTCAGCAAGGATGTGAGTTGGCATGCGCCCATGAAACAAAACGTTGTATCGCTATATTTGGGCTTTTTCTTTACAGGGTATGTGAATAACTGATGTGGGGAGCTGAAAGCTCTCACTCAATGGAAAGCTTGCTCTTTTTCCCAAATACAGGAATAGAGATGCTTATATTTCTTAATATGCCTATAGGACAAATAATTTGGCACAGCTATCTTCCTATGCCCCTTGGATTCATAAGTAATCTATCCCTTTTGGGGCCAGCAAAGTGTAGAGCTCAGCTCAGAATCAGGTCTTCAATATTTTGCTATTTGTATGGCTGTTTTTCACAGTTCCTGACAGTTACATTTCATACTGAATTCCTTCTTTTGTATTTATGTATTTATTTAATACAGATATTTGGTTCTGATGATTTATGAGGCAATGTGATGGAAACTGAGCACAATTAATGTGTTTTATAAATGGGATTATTTCAATCCCACTTTAAAAAAGAAGTAGTGTTGAAGCTTAACTCTAAACCACACCTTTATACTCCTGTGTACATTCACACAATACCCCTACAAATCCAATGATTGAAAGAGGCTTGGCAGCAGTGACAAGCTCTAGATGCATACAAGTCTTTTGTTCTTCGGGGTTGGCAGCTGAAGTGGGAAGGCTGCTCAGGAGGCTCTGCTTTGCTTGGGCAGCGAGGAATTTCTCCAGCTACTCAGCAACTCAGTTTCTTGCATTTTTCACAGGAGCTTCATCCCAGTAAGAACTATTTCAAAGGCTTTATACAGCTTATGCTGTGCCTTGGATTGAAATGTAGCAAGCCTGTTTCAACAAAGGCAATAAAGATTTAAGGATCATAAGGCCTTCTAGGCTTTATTATTAACTTACATGGATTTTAAAGAGGAGGGAAAGAAAGACTGATTCTCCCCTTTTCTTTCTGTGACTTCTTAAGACTATGAGTCTGAGTGCAACTAAAGCCAAAAACCAGACCCTTATGCTTATTTTGCCATAAATGTGGTGACTTAAGCTTCTAATTAACAAATTAGTCAAAAGAAAAGTATTTGAAGACAATTTATGGAATAAGAGATGAAAAAAAATCTGTAAGCTAGACAAAACCACAGAAGTTACAAGCACAAAGAGTGCCTATTCTATTGCCGCATTAAAGTCAATGACATTTTTTGCACAGCCAAGCACTGCCTCCATTAATTGCCTAAAACTCAAATTATATAATATTTATAGTGAATGTTTAAGAAATTAAATAATTAAAAAGATGAAATAAAAGAAATCCTCTAAAATAAAAATTGGGAAATGGAATATAACAAACGAATAGAGAAAAGAGAGAGTAATTAAAAATAAACAACCCATAAGAGAGGAAGAAATCTCCATCTTTTCTGTATATTGTCCTTTTGGACAATTATTTCCCGATCTTGCAATCAAGTCTATATTAGGCTTTTGCTCTAGCTCTATACACAAACATATGTGTCTGTAATGAGTAAATAAGTGATACTTAACATTCCTAAATGTAGTATTAGTTTCACGCAAAATGAGAGAAGAAGAGTTCCATGGATATGCTGCAAGTTATAGCCACATTACAGAATTTTTACAGTCTATATTTCAGAAATACTTTCATAGAAAATAGACACCACAGAGCTTAATTGCAGTTTAAATACTTCTTTGAAGTTAATTCACCCACTATCATCCTGCAGAATGCTTGCAAAACATTGAAATTTTATTTTTCCTTTAAACAATTGGGACTTTTCATTAAATTATTATTGTGCTTTTTACTGTTACCAAAAATGTTGATAATTAAAGGTTAGTATGTCACAGTTCGTATGCAATACGTCAGACACCCCTGTTCATGGTGACAATTATACAAAAATGGGACTCACCTATAAAGTAGGATAGCAGTATTGCCAGCAGCACTGAGACCCCTACGGCACAGAGTGCAGTACACTTCCAGCTACAGTACTTTGAAGACTTCTTGAATTTAAAAGCACTTCTGGATAGAGTGTTCCTAGGTAGTGGCCGAGTAGGAGGGGAATAAACAGAGCCGGATGCCATTGTGTACCCTGGCGTTGCAGTACTGAACAGCGGTGTGGTCCCTGTTCCTGTTTTGAATAGGAAATGCCTGTGGAAGAAAGAGTGTATGGTAAAGCATAAAAGTAATTAAAGCTGGAGCAGCCATACCTCTTCTGTTTTCTGTGGCCTATTTTTCAAATAGCTAACAAAATCCAATCTAGAAAGGATCATAGAAGCAATACTTGTCATGACACTCACACATGGAAAAAAACACTTTCCCTTTAAGAAAAGACTGTCGTCCCCCCCCGTCCCACCCTCACCCCCCCCCAACATCAGTAACACACTGGTATACAGACAGGAAACAGAACTACCCCAAACACAGTATGGTAGGGAGGATGTCTCTCAGAGTTTATCTGACAAGTAGGGACTGGCTTTCTGCTGCTATTTATTTTTGTTGGCTTCTGCTACAGACTACAGAGAACTCCATTAAAAAGTCAATAATGAGCAATCTGACTATAGCCCACACTACTTATCACAGCTTTCCTGGGTTAAGTACAAAGAAAACAGAAACCTCACAGATACAAACTTTTGGCAACTTTGCCAAAATTAGTCAGTTAAAAGACTATTTTTTTTGGTCCTAAATACTCAGTTCACTAATTCACTTCTCCTTGCACATAATCGTACTGTAACAAGATCTGATTATGCATACAGCAGCTTCGCTACAGCCCAAGGAAGTACTCTACAGAATTAGATTTAGTAAGTGCTCAAAAAGAACCACAACCAGCAATAGAAATGAAAAGCAAAGCCAAAGTTAAGACACACTCAGTGAGTTACCAGTAAATTTAATTTCTTTCAATGAAAATTTTTAAAAGAAGTATTAGTCCCTGGGCCTGTCTACAGTAGAATCCTTTAATTTTAGTCCATGCAAGCATAATTATTTTGGAAGAGCCTCTAAGCATGGCATATGCTATTGGAGTTTTCCTCCTGACGCACGTATACAACTCTATGAACAAAACTTCAGCCAAACAAAGATCATTGCACCCAGGTTTTTTCCACCAATTTGTTATGATGGCAACTCTGTAGTGTCAGGTTTGACCTTAGATCATTAGGCTTTGCAGAAGGAATACATTATAGCTAAAAATGGGAAGAAAGCACACTGTGGAGAATCTTGAACTTACCAAGCACACAAACAGCTAAACAGAACTAGACAGGTGTTTGCATTTTTTAATAGGTAAGAGACACTCATGAATTGCTGATACCTAGATCCTTCTGAAGCTCAAGGGCATGCCTACACTGTGTTTGCCTACTGCATGCCATCTATATGGTATGGGTCAGTGGATCTAGCACCAAATAAGCTAGCTTTGGAGCGGAAAGCCCTCTAGTTACACCATGTGGCACTGTGGACTGCTTCTTAGCTGATGGGACTTCCAACAAGAACCTTGCTTGGATCCCTGCATAGGAATGAAGCAACCTGTACAGGTATAGCAGCTTTGTCAGATATGCACTAGAGAGACACTAGAAATTAATTTATCCCACTGCAGTCTGAGAAAAATACCAGCAGTTGATAAACAAGGTTTGTTGTTTGCAGATGATTTTGCTATGGAGGTTAACAGATGAACTAGAACATCTTGGCATAAGCCTCTCCTTGAAAGTATCTGTATTATAAACATGATCCTATGAAATATGCTACATGGGTTACTTCGTTTTGAACTTGCTGGCAATAACAACACAAGGATATGTACTAGATCTATCGATGCACAACAGCACATCACAATTTTTCTTGGCTTCTGAGCTCAGAGGATTATCAATGATTTCAAAAGACAAAGCCCTGGTGGTTTAAAGCCTCTCTAAGAAGGTACTTTATTAAAAGTTGTGACATTTTCTATGTAATAAACAGCAAAATAATAGTAACTAGCCTCATGTAAAAAATGTTTTACACCTTACATCATTACTGTGATTTTACAGACTCACAGAAGCATATAGATTCATTAAGTCCTGATAAAGTGTCTTATCCACTTGGCTATTACTGCTTTCTCATTTTTGCCTACATATGGTAGATGCTATGTCCAGGCATACTTCACAAAGGGTGTCTACATAGAACTTGAGAAAATGTCAAACAGAAAGGTAGTCGTTTCTCTCTCCATGTGCAATGCGTACTGTTTTGGGGGACTGAAGGAAAGCCACACTGTAGATATAATAACACCCCTCCTAAACATTGCTTCCATGTTAAAAATAAGAAGCTGCCTGACCAGCCTGCAATTTTCACATCCTCCTGCTCTTGCAGGTAGGGTCAACAGACTAAAATGGAAACTGGCATTATACAAGCACTTGAACAGAATTCCATATACTTTAAGCTTTAACAAAATAACACAACAAAACAGTTGGCCTCTGACCTTTTCCTTTTTTTTTTTT